>CAJPDP010054239.1:0-12925 GCA_905336975.1 Bombina variegata variegata
TGAATCACAAAATCAAAAAATTGGGTTCAGTGTCCCTTTAAACAGATTAACATTCATCTAATTATTCATCTATGTATGGTCAGCAGGCAATATCACATCAAAACTTTACAGATACTTTTACCCAATAATATAGATGCCGGAAGAGACAACTGGGACAAATAGATATTCCGCTGTGTCAGTAATAGTGGAAAAATGTCATTGAATACTGAGTATCCGGACTCTTAACAGGAACCACATATGTGATTCGAACATTGACTTACATAATTGGTTGACCCTTATGTGTAACTTATAGAAAAAAAAAGGGTTAAGGGAAAAAAGGGAAGGAAGAGGGAATGTGGAACCTACTATCTCAGAAATGACTTCCCATCTACAGGGGGGTGATGCTACAAGGAGGTGGTTTACCTTTAATCAATCAATTTAACCAAGCCAACTACTTGGTAAATGTTCAGTATATATGTTCAATTGAACATACTCAGAGTTGCCTTTGGGCCATATTTGGCATAGTTTTAATAACCACTATCCACCTTTGAAAGTATTTTTCGAGTTGGGCATTACTAGAATTTAGAATCAGCGCCTGTTCTGTTGTACTTTGGGCTATCAATGGTTCTTTAAATTGTACGAAACTGGGAGCTTTATGAGACTTCCATGATCTTAAAATAAGATTATGTGCAATAAAAACCATAGTATTAATTAAACTGTAATTTAAACAGCATCCCAAATATTTGAGCAGAAAAAACACAGTCAATGGAGTTATCTTAAAATCTATATTGGTATAATTTAGTTCTAGGAGTTAAATCCCCTAAAGACCAATTTGGGTTATATTTTTGTTTCAGCTCAACAATATAGTGACGTATCTGCAGATATGCATAAAAGTCTCTCCAGGAGAAATCAAATTTAAAACAAATGAATTCTACAGATAAATCCGGTCTAATAAATTGTTTAATCCATTTCAGACCTTTACTCTCCCATTCTATAAAAATACTATTAGCGTAACCTGGTATAAAGTTAGGGTTACCCCTAATTGGAAGGAATTCAGATACATAAGGGAGTATATGGCATTCTTAACAATAGTTTTGCCAAGCCCTAATTATGTTCTTAATAGTTACTAAGTTACAGTCATTAGATGGTAAGTTAGTTAATGGGCAATGTATAATTGCTTTTAAGTTGAAGGGCACTATAGGTTAGATTTACATTGCAGAAAGGAAGTATATTCTTTTTCCGTAATCCAGTCTAACGCTACTTTTATTAACTCTGCTAAGTTATAATGTCTTAGGTTGGGAAATGCTAAGCCTGCGGCTAATCTTGGGTTCATTAAATGCCTTATTGCTATACACGATTTGATACCTTTCCAAATAAACCGAGCACATAAACTGTTGAATGATCGAATATCAGATTGGTATAAAAATACTGGAATATTTTGAAGTAGATACAGTATTTTAGGGAATAGGATAGTTTTATCTAACATCGCCCTGGCTGATAGGGAGATAGGTAGGTGCACCCAGTCTTCTAATTTCTTTTTAAAGAATTTAAATACTTCTGGAAAATTTAATTTATACCAGTCTTGAGGATTATTACTTAAAGTTATTCCTAAATATGTATTCTGTGTTGTTTCTCTAAACAGGTGGTTAATATTATTGCAAGGTAATTTATTGATCCATAAAAGTTCCGACTTGGAGAGATTAATTCTATATCCTGAGATCGCACCGAACAACTGGATATCTGATAATAATTTTGGGAGACTCACACTAAGATTACTGAGGTACAGAAGTAGATCGTCTGCATAGAGCGATAATACAAATATCTCCCGACCTACCAAAATACCATTTAAATTCTGACAGAGAAGAATGGCAAGATGTTCTATCGAGAGATTAAAAAGAAGCGGGGAGATTGGGCAACCTTGCCTGGTTCCTCTTTGTAAACTAAAGTGCTCAGTTGTTGAACCATTAACAATAATTGAGGATATTGGCTTACTATATATCAGTTTAATGCAATCAGTGAACTGACCTGCAAAACCAAATTGCTCCAAAGTAAAAAAAAAAGATGTTCCCAGCTGATATCATCGAATGCTTTATCCGCATCTAATGTTAATATGGCTAAATTTGTTGTGCTTTTTATTTTAAGAAGTTTAAACTTATTCCAAAAAAAGTATAATGTTAACATAATCTTGCACATATTCTTAACTGGACTTCTACCTACCATAAAGCCAGCTTGATTCTCATTAATTATTTGATTAAGATATGGTTTGAGCCTATTGGCTAAAATGGCGGTTAGAAGTTTGTAATCAAAGTTTAATAGTGAAATTGGTCTATAGGAACTCGGCAATTCAGGATCTTTATTTTTCTTAAGAATTAATGAAATATTAGAAGCTGCAAAATAAGGTGAACACTTAGCATTAGCGGAGTCATAGAAATTAAATAGATTGTGAAGTGTGGGGGCAATTTGGTCTTGCAAAATTCCGTAGAACTCAGCAGGGAGAAAATCATGTCCTGGTGCTTTATTCAGTTTAGCTGCATGTATTCCATCTACAACTTCCTTTAAAGAGATAGGGGAATTTAATTGTTGTAAGATAGCAGATGAAAGTTTAGGTAGCGTAATGTTACCCCAAAATGAATCTTTCTTATCTAATGTGACCGTGTCTGCTTTATACAGATCTTGAAAAAACTTAAAAAAGGTCTTTTCGATATCTACATTATTTATAAATCTATCCTTTTTATTCCTTATAGCAGTAATGATATTCCTATTTGTGGTCTTAGTGATCTTTGCTAAATATTTTGCAGATCTACCTGCGTGACCTCCATAGAGTGCCCTTTATATCCTCTTCTGTTGTTTTTTGTTTTAGAAAAACATCTCTGACTGATTTGGCATTGATATATTTCCACCATAATACTTGAGTTTGGTTAGCTATATAAGCATTATAGGTGTTTTTAACATTGTTAGATAGTTGGGTTTCTCTAAGCCAGGTTTTTTATAAGTTGACACAAATATGCTCTAATATCTCCCCGCAAAACTGCTTTTACTGATTCCCAAAAAATTTCAAACTTTTCCAGGTATAAGGATTTAAACTTACAAAATTCCCACTTATTCCTAAGCCAGTTCTGGAATTTTACATTGTTAACTAAATATTTAGGGAAAAGGAAACTATTTGAATTACGAGATTGTAAAATTCTAATATTGGATTCTAAGGAGATAATAGCATGGTCTGAGATTGTAATGTCTTTAATATCAGGTGCCATGTCCATTCCAGTAAGTGCATCTGATATAAAAAACATGTCCAATCTAGAAAATGCTTGATGGCCTTTTGAGACACATGTATACGTTCTGGCATCTGGATTCTGTATACACCATATGTCCTGAAGCCCTAATTCAGAGCAGAATTTCTGCAATATGCGCTGTTTCTTGTCTCTCTTAAATGTTGTTCTTGGGCTTAACCTATCAAGATTGGGAATTGATATTACATTCATGTCACCAGCTATTATCAAATTTTGACCAACATATTTTGACAGTTGCACTGACAAATCATTCCAAAATTTGCAATTTAAATTATTTGGACCATATATATTACACAAAACAAACTGCATTTTATTGATTGTTATCTCAAGAATCAAATGTCATCCTCCAGGATCTATTTCACAGGCCTCTATCTTATAGTTTAAGTGCTTACTAAGAAGAATTGCCACCCCTCTCTTCCTACCATCATACGAATCGGCAATAACCTCCCCAACCCACCTCATTTTAAGTTTAGCAATCTCTAGATCTTTTAAGTGAGTTTCTTGGATCATTGCTTATATCGCCCAAGCTGTTTAATGATCATTTTCCTTTTAATCGGGGAGGTTATGCCCCCTACGTTCCAGGAAAGAAATTTGAGTGGTTCAGTTCCCATTAAACTATAAGACGACTAAAGTAGAGGGAAGAGAGAAGATAGGGAAAGGAAAAGGGGAGAGAGGAAAAAAAAACAACCCTTAACCAGAAATGCAACGGACAAATAAACATAAAAACATGACTTTTTTTTTTTTAAACTCCAACTCATTGTGTCTTAATTCCCTTTTAATTAAATATTTAAAATTAAATTTATGCCAGACCAAGTGATCTGCAGAAGGTATCAGCTTCCATTGTATTATTCAAAATTGTAGTCTTTCCATCTCTGTCTTAGAACAATAAATTTAGCTGGGTATGTTAGTCTTATGTCGAAATTGGCTTTCATAAGTTTAAGGAAAAAAGGAGACATCTCTTTCCTTTTAGCTAGTGTCTCATTTGAGAAATCTTGAAACAGCATGATCTTGTGTTGATCAATTAGGAACGGATCAAATTTTCTATAGTGTCTAAGGTATAATACCTTGTCTTGAAAATTTAAAAACTTAATGATAATGGGTTTAGGTTTGCTCTTACCATCTGAGTTAGAACGAATTGGGCCTACTCTATGAACCCTTTCAATATGAACTGGTTGGGAGAGTTGCTGGATATTCAAGAATTGGGGAAGGTTACAGGAGGCAAATTGCATAAGATCCTGATAATCAGGTGTTTCCGAGAGGCCAATAACCCTAAGGTTTTTGCGCCTGGATCGATCCTCCAAATCCTCTTCTCTCGCTTGCAATGTAGATATTAATTTTGCGTGAGATGTTATAGTAGGGTCTTGCAGGTTAAGCCTGTCTTCTAGTTCTGATACTCTAGTTTCAGCTTCATCTAACCGTGATGAGAAATGTCTCACTTCATTTATTAACCCATTAATTTCTTGCTTGATTTCTTGTTTAAGTAGGTCAAACTGAAGTGTAATCATTTTAGATATTTCTGACACTAATTCCATCATGTCATAATTAGATACATTTGGGCCTCCCCTCTATTTGTTTATTGCCTTTTTTATCTCCCCTCAATTTAGGAGGCATACTTGGTGAACTACCCTTTCCTTGAGATATAAATCTCTCCATGAACACAGCCCTTATTAATTAATGTGAAAAGACAGCAAAAAAAAAGAAGAGAAAAACAAACAAAAAAAAAACGTTAAAGTGTATACAAAGAAAAGAGGGGTAACACACTTATATTGGGGAATGCAGCTGTATGCATTAGGATGAGTCGTGTCTTGTAAAATGTGTGTTTAACAACCTAGTCTAGGTTAGTGCTTGTAATAGTTAAACAATCTTTTATAAGAAAGTGTCAATCAGAGTTTTAAACTAGGTTTAGGTGAAAGGGAAGTGTGGTACTATGAATAGTACCCTATAAGTGTGGGTCAGAAAATGTGAAGTTCAAATACTACAGTGTCCAATATGGGGCCGCGGTCATATGATTTCAAATTACCCAGGTAGAGAGGTTAAAAACATTAAATAGTTATTAGGCAGTAGTTTCTCAATATTACCTCTATTAGGAATAAAGGAATACAATCTATAGTATCAGTATTTCCATCAAAGTAGAGGTTAGACAATACAAAAACAAAAAAAGGATTAGACCTATAGCAGCCTACAGAAAAAATCTTAGTATAGAGTTATATCCGATTCCCAAATCCACAACAACTTAAGTAAATAATTATGCAGTAATCTTTAGTTAACCTCTTATACAGAGACACCTTTACAATATGACAAATATGTCCTATAATATATAAAAAAGAGAAAAGGGGATAAACGTTGTACAATTGTGTTCTTCTCTGAGTATACCAGTAATAAATTTAAAGTTCTTTAGGACACAATTTTACTTAAATGCAAGGTCCTTTTCATATGCTCAATAAAGCTCTAGTAGTGTGCTCCTAGCTGAAGCTCTTAATTATCCTGGTGAGATTCTTAACATCAGAAGCTTGGTATATAAATGCCAGATATGGACCGTTGTACAGACTTAGGCAACTAGTGCACACAGAGCAGAATCCAAGTCTGATATATGTGTATAGCAAGGAAAGAAAGGAACACAGGACATTTCCTTTGTATGTGGGGATCCTAAAGATATTTCAGCTTCTTGTTAGTAGTTAAGGTATTAACACCACAGAGCAATTTCCACACTAGTGTTAATGTGAAGTGGTCCACCAAGTTAATCCACCTTCTTTAAGAATAATTGGTATGTTGAGTACCGTAGCACAACTCTCAGGGTGTTGATATACACATACACCAAAGCGTCACTTGGTGGCATACGTTCCTCAGATTGAAGGTAGTGAAGCTCCTTTAACTCTTTTGGACTCCCCCCAATATACAGCAGAGAGTGGTTTCAAATGTAGAACCCTTTGTGCACGAATCTGTGCCTCCTTACATGCAACAGTTCCTGAGTATTTTACAAGCCTTAGCCTTGTACCTTATACTCCTTGTGTCCACGTAGTCTAGGGTATGTCTCTCTCAGGTTCCTGAGGTCTTTGCGGGCTTACCGCATGAATACAGCACCGGCCGTCCTTCCTGCTATTCCAAATGGTGTTTAATACACCAACCAATGGGAGCCGCGGGATTTGCCCGTCCCCCTTCTGGTCAGCATGTATGGAAGCAGAGAGCAGCGTCTGCCGAGTCCACCTGAGAGTACCCCTCGTTGCCTCTTCTCCTTGGAGCACCGGTCCGGGAGTAGCAATACCAGGCTCCAATAGGTGGGGGGTTTAAAACACCAGTGAAGTTGCTTGAACCGAAAAGCAACGCTGTCTTTGGATCTTCCATGACACGGACTGTAATAGTCCCTTTACTCCTGTCCAGTCAGCTCTTAACTGGCCAAGGAGCACTGCGTTAGCTGGGGGATGGAGAAACTCTCACTATGGGAGACACGCGGAGTTCTGGATCACCTGCAGCACCTGTTGACTCCGCCCCCAACCGGAAGATCTCTCTCCACATAGTCTGACTATTTATAATTACGGGGAATACCCGAAAACGCGTCAGTGACATCATACGACCCCTCGGTTGTAGCTTCTACAAGCTTTTAATGGATAGCAGTTTGCAATCTTTTTTGCCTATGCTTACTCGCTGTTTTTAAATGACCTAATAAAGATCCCCTGCCTTTTTTAACACGGAAGGAGCCAGTCGGTTTTTTTTCTTGCTTTTACATAGATTAAATTCTATGTTACAGTCAACTCCAGCAACAATGCAATACTAAGAACTAGCTGGACAAATATGGCGAGCCAATGACAGCAGGCATATGTGTGTAGTCATCAATCACCAGCTAGCTCCCAGTAATGCAGAATATGTACATATTCCTATTTAACAAAGGATACCAAGAGAAAAAAGTACATTTGCAAATAGAAGTGATGTTAAAAGTATCTTAAAATTGCATGCTCTGTCTGAATCATGCATGACTATCCTATACCTTTAAATTCTTTATTTATAACTACGGAAGTTTTACACACATCAACAATATCTGCTAGAGTCACCGCCAAAAATAAACCAGATATTTGTCGTGCCAACTATTCTAAGATTAGATATAATCTGCTGAAAATGGTGTCACAAGCCCTAGCTATTTCTCATGAGCTTCTGCTCAGGAGATTGCTTTAGCGCAAACGTGAAAATAAAAGAAATTGATCAGATCTCTTCTTACAGAGATATCCTTGTGAAAGTATTAGTATACTTGTCAACATCGCTAGCAAAAGGAAATAATGGTAAACAGGTTTTTGATTTCTACTCTACAGAGAAACCCAGCTCAAAACAAGAAAATTGCAGGAACTGTGAGTTTTTATGTTTTGTGCAAATAATAAAAGAATCTTCACAGAGGAGATACAAGTAGATTTCAAAACCATATGCAAGGACTTTATATACCAAAGAAGATGCATTCAAATGTAATTTAAAGGGTCTTTTGACCCACAATTTTTATTTCATGATCCAGACAGAGCATGGGATTTTAATTTTTTTCCCAACTTTCTTCTATTATCTAGTTTGCTTAATTCTCTTGGTATCCTTATTTGAAAAGTATTCCTATGCAGGCTCAGTTGCAACAATGCACTACTGGGAGCTGGCTGATAATTGATGGCTGCACACATATGCCTCTTGTCAGTTTACTAGATGTGTTCATCTACCCACTAGAAGTGCACAGCTGCTGCTTCAGCAAAGGATAGCAATAGAATGAAGCAAATTTGATAGCAGAAGTAAAATGGAAATTTCTTTAAAATCACATGCGCTAACTAAATAATGAAAGAAGTTTTTTTTGTTTTATGTCCCTTTAATAATTAGGAGAAACAGATAACATGGACTTGGGTTATAGCAGTCAAATGGCTGAATATGCATAAATAAAAAGAGAGAAGCGCTCAACCTGGGAACGAACAAAAGCAAAATAACTTGTTCTATGGCTAGTTACCACCCAAGAAGCAGCCTCTTTTTAGAAAGCAATTAGAAAGTTGCTTAAAATTGCAAGCTCTGTCTGAATCATGAAAGAATATATTTGGGTTAACTATCCCTTTAAGAGACTACTTAACTTGATTCACGACAGGTGAACATATAGAGGCCCATTTATCAAACTCCGAATGGAGCTTGAGGGCCCATGTTTCTGGCGAGTCTTCAGACTTGCCAGAAACAGCAGTAATGAAGCAGCGGTCTAAAGGCCGCTGCTCCATAACCCTGTCTGCCTGCTCTAAACAGGCGGACAGAGATCGCCACAATTCAACCCGATCGAGTACGATTGGGTTGATTGACACCCCCCCTGCTGGCCGCGAATCTACTTAGTACTAATATATGTAACCGGATATATTTTTATGAATTACTTAAAGGGACACTGAACCCAATTTTTTTCTTTTGTGATTCAGATAGAGCATGTGATTTTAAGCAACTTTCTAATTTACTCCTATTATCAATTTTTTTTCTTTCTCTTGCTTTCTTTATTTGAAAAATAGGGCATCTAAGCATTTTTTGGTTCAGACTATGGACAGCACTTGTTTATTGGTGGATGAATTTATCCACCAATCAGCAAGAACAACTCAGGTTGTTCACCAAAAATGGGCCGGCATCTAAACTTACATTTTTACATTTCAAATAAAGATAGCAGGAGAATGAAGAAAATTTGATAATAGGAGTAAATTAGAAAGTTGCTTAAAATGTCATGTTCTATATGAATCACAAAAGAAAAAAAATGGGTTCAGTGTCCCTTTAACCTTCATAATAAATGTGAGAGCACCTGAATGAGCTAATATAGCATGGAATCTTACTAAAGACCAAAATGCCACCATTAAAGTGAATATCTCAAGCGTGTTCTATCCCTAGTCTGTTGTTCCCAATTTAAACAGACCAATAACGCAAGTGTCTTAAATTGTGCCTTAAATAAAGCACAATGCCACTAATCTTGTGAGATAATTCAGAAATAAGAGATATGAAGGAAAAAGCAAGGGATTATAAACACAATGCATCTAAACTAGATACCAACTCTCTAAACCAAGTCCAGTTTCAGTAGCATTACATTATGGGGGTTTTTTTTAACAAAAAATATAATAACAATCTCTGTTTCGATTTCTTTTTTTATTTCTTGGTGATCTTATTCCTTGATTATGAGAGAGCGTCCCACTTACTTATTCCAGCCAGAAAAAAAAACAGGTTTCCACAAACTCAAGCGTAAAGAGACTATAGGAGCAATAGCAAGCTTGCATAGGGTGGTTTATATGCTGGTCAAGTTACAATAACAAAACCCCTAGTTATCTTTTATATATTCCTTAGCAGATTTTAATATTCCAAAGTCAATCGGATAGCTTGCAGCTATTCAGCAAACTTTTTTCTTTTTCTCTGTTGGAGCCTGTCTTGTTAAACTACCACTTGTAAAGGCATACATTTTAAACGTAACCTCTCTCCATACTGTGAATTTCCCATCCATGCGACAACGTAATGCCTGAGCAGGTTGTTAAATATGGTTTTAATCATTATGAAATGTCTGTTTCTGTGTTGTTTCAGCTATTTACAACAGGGTTCTTTTTGCGGGTCAAAGGCTCATGCACCGAAACCAATTAATATGTATTCTTTATTTGGTTGGATATCGATCCCCTGTTATAAAAATAAATAAATATGCTGCTTAGTCGTTCTGACTCTTTAATTCTGTATGTTTCAGGGAGTAACTGTAAAGTTATTTGATTACAAGGTAATAGCGGGTAAACAAACATCCAATTTCTGTGCACTCCTGTACTGCTTTTTCTAAGTCTTTTTTACCACTGGAATACTTCCACAACCGGGGGTGTCATGTGCAGTTATAATACTTTAGCGTTTTATATCTTATAGGTATAGTATACTTGCGGTTCTTCTGTTTCAGTATATCGTACCCACTGTGTCAGCCTGCTTCAGCCATGTCCTTCCACAGGAACCAGTGCATCTGAGACACCTCTCGATCGATCCAGTATCCGGAAGAAAACTTGCATCGGCTTCTTTGAGCTTTTTTTTTTTTTTAACTTGGCCTGGTTATGATTCTGTGTCGCACTTGAATGGAGTGGTACTCTCACTTTGTCAAGTTCCACCTTATGTCTACCAAACCTGCACACCCTCCAGTTGGAGTTCAGACTGTATGGTTGTGGTAAGCACTGCCCAACCTGGGGTGGCATTGTTTAGACTTCCGTGCACCAAGCTGACATTGTACCCTCCCAGGGAAGATTGCAGTTACTGCCAACAGGAGATAGGTGCTGGGGAGAGATTGAAACACCGCTCTGCATACACAGCTCAGAACGCGCGTGTATCTCCACGCTCCTCCCACCGGATGTCATATTCTTTGAGTCTTAATTTAAATATGAATGCGTCTTTTAATGAATGAATGAATTAATTTATTCATTTAATTTATATATACATGCATAGTTACACAGTAAAATAAAGCAGATGAGGTTGCGGTGGTCATCATCATTTAATGTCAAATCCTTAGAGAATTGCTAGACTCTGCATCCAAGGGACTCTAGGCACATTTTTGTCCTCCTTCCTTGGAGTTGTATTTTTGAGGTTTGTGTACTATTATCAGAGGCCTACCTACTTCAGAACCTCTACTGAATTCTGCTGCCTCTCCTGCTCCTGCCCTTCCTGCTTTGAGGTGGTCATCATCAGTCAATGTCAAATCTCTTAGGGAACTGTGGGCCGCTGTAACCAAGGTACTGTAGGCACATTTTTGTCCTCTTCCATTGGAGGTGTATATTTGAGGTTTATGTAGTATTATTATCAAAAGCCTAGTTCAGTAACTCTGCTCCCTGCTTCTGCCATTCCTGCTCTTGCCCTTCTCTGAATTAAGTCTCCATGGATAACAATGAACTACAAACTTGTTATGGAGCAGGTGTGTGAGAAAGTGATGGATGTAGATATTTTTAGAATGATAAAGTTGAATAAATAATATGGTATAGAACTGTTGTACTGGTGGGAAGTAAAAGATAAGAAGGGTGAGACAATAGGGTGCTGGAAGAAGATAGTAAATGATGACTACTTGATATTAATGTAAATGCATGCTTTTAATTCCAACTTATTCTAGAAATTCCCTTTGTAAAAATCGTTCTCGTTCTTGCATCTTCTCATTTCACTGTTAGGGGTCGATTTATCAAAGGCTTCATCAGACCGATGCCTCCCTAACTCTTCTCCATCTCTTAGGTAAAAAAAATAAATAAATCTCCCTGGTCTTTGAGAGCACAAAATAGCGTTCTTGTGCAATGCTGAATTCCGCCAGTGGAATTCAGTCCGCCAGAGGTGAGCTGCGGCAGACAGGGGCGCGTATGTACTCCCCTGTCCACCGTAGCTTGATAAATCGAGCCCTTAGTATTGATTGGTTTAATTGTTGGCCTTTTATACTAGTAGAATTTGTTGTTAAAATTAATGTTTTGTGGGCTTTCCATTGGCCATAATGTAATTTAACTTGTTTTGTTGTGAATTAAATTCTTCGCTGAATATTCCAGCAAAATAAACAGCCCCAAGGCCAAAATATTTTTTTGCCGTGCACAGGTCTATTCACTACCTTCTTACGCAATGCATTCCACAATTTGTTTGCTCTTATAGTAAAAAATGTTTATGTTGCTGGGTATTAAATCTCCTTTTCTCAAGCCTTAAGTTGTGACCTTTTATCACAAACAATTGCCTTTGAATAATAGCTTCCGCGAACTCTGTATATGGGCCTTAAATATATTTATATAAAATAATCGTCACCTCTCAAGTGCTTGTTTGTCTAGAGAAAACAGACACAATTTGGCTAATCTCTCTTAATACTTTAAATCCTCCTTTAACCTTATTAGTTTTGTCATCCTTCTCTGAACTCTGTCCTTTTTTCAAAATTGGTCCCCAGAATTGCACTCCAAACTCAACTTATACTTATTTTTTAGTTTTTTGTATAGTATTATATTTAGATTGTCTTTTTTTTTTTAAATCCCAAATTTGTATTGATAGTATAGCTGTTAATATTTATTAGTATTAATATTTCTATATTGTCACATATTTATACTAGGGTTTTTTGTCTTATTTTACATTATAGTTTATTTTGCAGGTGGAAAGTATTACTCTTTATATATTATATTGCTATTATTAGTTTATATCACCACAAATATTTATATTAGGGTATATTTACCCTTTAAAAGTATTATATGTTTACTGTGATTTTATGCTTGATGAAACAGCCATTTTTTTGTCTGAGAAACAAGTTGCTACTGTTTATCATTAAAGTGTTTGTATTCTACCTGGTTTATACTTCGTGGCCTTTTAAATTGTTACTTTTTGGCCATTGTTTGGCGGCTGGCCATGCTGATGTCTGCACTTGTCCTCCTTGATGACTGTGCTCTGTGGTGCCAAAGTGAGGCAGTGTGCTGAGTCAAAAACAGTGGTTCTGTGTTGGCAATTGAGGAGTTGGATGTGGTGGACGCTAAGGGCTAGATTTATTAAAGCTGAGGCGTACAGGGGCGCGTATACGCGCCCCTGTACGCCTCAGCTCACCTGTGGCGGGGCGAAAATACCCGCAGGTATTCGGCATTGCACACGAGCGCAATTTTGCGCTCGCGTGCAATCCCGCCCCCTGCCCGCGCACAGCCAATCACGCGCGGGCAGGAGCTGTCAATCTCCTCGGTCTG
>CAJPDP010054472.1:0-10142 GCA_905336975.1 Bombina variegata variegata
TGTTTAAAAGTCAAATTTTTATGAGGGTATTTGAAAGGATTCTTTTATACTTTCAGCATGGATTCAATTCATAATTTACTTCAGCTTACAATTGTCACCTTTATGGGGTTAGTGTTAGGTTTTTAGTTTTTTTTTTAGGGGTGGGATTATTTTTAGTTTGGGGCTTTTTTATTTTTTAATGGGCAGCAAAATAGCTGATTGCCCTTTTAAGAGCAATGCCCATACAAATGTCCCTTTAGGGGCAATGGGTAGCTTAGGTTTATTTTATTTAGGTCTTCTTTATTTTGGGAGTATGGGTGGGTAGGGGGTTGTATTGTTAGGGGGGACTTTGTAATTGTTTTTAAAAAAAGAGCTGATTTGTTTAAGGCAATGCCGTTCAAAAGGCCCTTTTAAGGGCTTTTCGTAGGTTATTGTTAGATTAGGGAGGGTTGGGGTGGCTTTTTTGTTTTTACAGAGGTATTAGATTAGGTTTAATTTTTTTATTTTGGATAATTTCGTTTATTATTTTTTGTAATCTAAGATTTTTTTTATTTTTCGTCATTTTAGACTTTTTTTGTAATGTTATTTATTTTCATAGTGTTAGGATTTTTTAATTTTGTAATTTAGGTTTTTTATTTTTGGTATATTTTATTTTGTTCAAATAGTAATGTTAGGGGGGCTTTTCTACATTTAATGGCATGCAAGATGGAACAACACTATACTTCTCTTAGGGCGGAGTTGAGAGCAGGGAAAAGCTGTTCTGTGAGGAGCGCCATGACTCTCAGCCCAGAGCGAGACCTAACCATCCTGTTACAACAATCCACAGTGGTCTGCAACAGCAATCACCTATATACCTCAGGAGAAGCTGTTCACTCAGACAGTACGACTAGAGACATAGATGAGACTTCGCCTAACTCCAAACTGCTACAGACCATGTCTTCTTCGTGTCCCAGCTCCAATGCTCTGACGCATAATGCTGTGCTGACACCGGACCCCCTGGAGATGCAACCGGCCGAGAGGGGGGACCGGATAGGCCTTACCTGGAAACATCTGGAGGTTTTTAAACTGGAGGTTGCTGGAGATAAACTTGTGAGGGGATCGCAACTGTCCTCATGTACCCTTCTATTAAGCACTGGGTTTTCCCGCTGGAACTGTCCACGCATTGTAAGTCAGCCAATATGGTTTCAAACTGCAGCTCCCTCCTGTCACAGAACGGTTGGCATTGGATGAAATAGCACTGTTCCCGGAGATGATATGACTCTAGGCTCTCAGATGATCGGGGACTAACTGTCACTGAATATCTTATGGTAGACATCAGAATACTCTACTATCATACTGCAGACAATAGTGACAATCTTTTGATATGATACACTGCAATATAATGCACACTATATAAAATATTACTCAGCACCCCTAAATAATGAAAAAAACAACTTTATTAGTATACAAAATAGTGAAAACAAGTCACTGCCTAAAACCCTTCCCATTCCAAACATTCATCCATCATGCATACAAACAAAAAAGTGATTACTCCCCAGGCATCCCTAGGGGTGTAATCCCCCTAGGGGAAGAGGACGAGAAGAGGCGGGCGGAAACATAGGAAATCGGGGACAAACAAATTATCAAATGACAACCAGACAGAACAGGAGGTAGGTCAGGGCAGCTTGGTGGTGAATATTTCCAATAGGACATTTGATGATGCAACTCTTGAAATTCTACAGAAAGGTCTATCTTTTATTCCCTCTACCCAAGCAAATATTTTTGAGATTGAGTGTGATCTCCAAAGATTTTTTCGACAATGACGCCTTAAAAGTTTTTTTACAAACAACCCTACACAATTGGATAGAATGGAAATAGAGGAATCTCCCTTTCAATTCCATCTAAGAGGAATAAGACCTAAAAGTAAATTCAATCCCCCTTCAACTAATTCACCTGTGGAGGCTTATATCACTTTAGTGAAAAAGGATTTTGAGAAATTACGTAGAAATTATAAATATAAACATCATCATAATCTCACGACATCACAAAGAAATCTTATTGGGAATATTCAGCAAGACAAAACAATCATTCTTAAACCTGTGGATAAGGAGGGGGCCCTTGTAATCATGGATAGGGAATATTATAGGAATGAGATACTAGCACAATTATCAAAACAAGAAAACTATAAGATTATTCATTTAGACCCCACAAATAAAATATAAAACAAGATCATGAAAATAGTAGAATTGGCCAAAGAAATAAATATTATTACATCCCAACAGGCAAAATTCATGATTAATTTACATCCTATTATCCTAGTGTTTTACATCTTACCCAAAATACATAAGGATATACAGAAACTTCCGGGCCGCCCTATAGTGGCAGGAACAGATTCAGTTTTCCAGCCTATTGCTGTTTTGGTGGATAATCTGATAAGGCCACTAATGGGTAGCATAAGATCATATCTCCAGGATACTACAGACTTCATAAATAAGATCTCACAGATTATAGTACCCCCAAATTCTCTTGTAACTATGGACATTTCTAATTTATATACCTCGATTCCTCATGAGCTGGGCATAGAGGGTGTCTTCTATTACAATAATAAAGAAGGATTATTTACTCCCTCCGAAAGGAGATTTATCAAAGATCTATTGAAAATAATCTTATATGACAGTTATTTTATGTTTGAGGACACCTTCTATGTCCAAGTAATATTTATGAAGATGAGATATTTAAGAACAATGTAGCATGTTTGTACAAGTATATAGATGATGTATTCTTAGTATGGACAGGTGAGCAAGAAGTACTAGAAAATTTAGTGCAAACTCTAAACTAAAAAACAGTTATTTGAAATTTACTATGGAGAGTAGTAAAACCAATATTAGTTTCCTAGACACCATGGTGTACATTAACATTGATAAATTGCAATGCGATATTTTTTCAAAAACAACTGACCGTAATAATCTACTCAATTTTGATAGCTTTCATCCCCCAGCAACAATAAAAAGCTTACCATATAGCCAACTACTTTGAACTAAAAGGATTGTATCCGATCCCCATAAACTTATACTTAGACTTGATTAAATGGCCAACAGATTTAGGGAGAGGGGTTATCCGGATAATGTTATACAAGACAACTTGAATAGGGTAAGTGAAATGGATAGACAAAATCTTTTAACATCTAGCAATAAAGAAAATAAACAGTTCTCTGTTCCTCTGGTGACACATTATGGCTTCCATAGCAGGAAACTTAAAACTGTGATCAACAAACACTGGCACTTATTGAAAGAGGAACCACAATTGGCAGGAATATTTAAAGATCCTCCACTTCTATCTTACAAAAGAAACAGGAACCTTAAGGATGAACTTGTTAGGGCGGATTTAGGGACTACAAATCCAGCCCATCCTTTACAGAAGAAAGGTTGCTTCCCATGCTATAATTGTGCACAATGCAATTCCCTAATTAAGGGTAATAATGTGACACATCCTCACACTGGATGTAAAATTGGAATTAGAAACACGTATACATGTAATTCCAGTTATGTCATATATGTCATTAAATGCCCTTGTGTGCTGGCATATGTTGGGGAGACCACACAGAGCATGCGGGACAGGATCTAGATTCGGATGCACCTGTAGCATATCATTTTACAGTTGCAGCACATGCCAACTTAGATTCCAAATAGTGGATGATGTCCCACCCCTGAGAAAAGGGGGTGATAGACAACGTCTACTATTTAAAAAGAAGGCCCAATGTATTAGGAAGTTGGATACCCTATCCTCTAGGGGTTTGAATAGAGATATCCCATGGGGCCACTTCATATAATGTAATTTGCACATTAGTAATGATAGATTAATTTTCAGATCAGTGGTTTTCACTAGAGAGATCTGATTATATTAAATAAAGCTAATATGATGTACAGTATAGATTCATAATATCCTGCCAATCTGGAAATATGTGGAAATATGTACTTTCTCCTCTCTTTCCCCATAGATAGTTTTAAACTCATATATTGAAATTTGTGGGGTATATTAAACTAGGGGTAGAAATTCTCTGTGTAATTATTTAGATATAGGTTTGATAGGATCTAGCTGTAATATTGATATTTTTATGACTCTTTTAGTGTTTTCTATTGTTTACTATTTTTGTTAGATTATCATTCCACCTTTAGGAAATAGGGGGAGTATGAATGTGGATCACATGTATGGAAGTTGTACTTTATTCTACCAATAAGAGCTCTGCTAAGGCCTATTTGAGGAGGTGGTAACTGCTATGACGTATACTCCTTGAAAAAATGCGGAGTCCCGAAACGCGCGTCGGAGTTGTTTGTTTATGCCATCTATCCATGACAAGTTTTCATCTGCTATGCTTGCACTGAGGCATATTGAACCTGAGTGAACATTTTCTGGACTTTGTGAATAAGCCTGTGGTGTGAAATACACGGAGCTACGGAGCTATCCTGCCGTTGAGCTGACTGAGCTGGGCGTGACGTATGCACATGATTGAAAGTGCCTTACAACGGAACCGCAAGTATCGGGCTTAATACTAACATCTATGTTGCTATAATTAACTGTTGCATTCTATCAATACGCCAACACGCTGACAAGAAGTGTTGACAGCTACACACAGTGTAATACGCTGACAAGAGGCTTTGACAGTTATATTCAGTGTATATAGACTGATACAACTTATCTGGGATTAACCTGCATATATTTAATGAAGGGTTCAGAAGAGATCCTACAGAGTGCCTTATCTGTTTTAACATACTAACATAGCAGATGATACTTGCAGACATTGACTTTGCTGAATAACTTTGCTTGTTATTAACCCTTTCTGAGACAGGTTACATTATTCAACACCCTAATATTTTGGGATTACAAGTATCTAATCAAGCATTTGGGTCTTAAGTGAACTTTTTTCTGGATAACAGCATCCATCCCCTAGGAATCACTTTTTTGTTTGTATGCATGATGGATGAATGTTTGGAATGGGAAGGGTTTTAGGCAGTGACTTTTTTTCACTATTTTGTATACTTATAAAGTTGTTTTTTCATTATTTAGGTGTGCTGAGTAATATTTTGTATATGTATGACAGCATTTGTGGCGATACTATACTCATGCAACCTCTCAATAAGAAGATCATTAAAATGTACTGATATAGTTAAAGTATTTATTCATTATATTATATTCTGAAGTGGTGCTGCTACTATATATTTTTTATATATTATAATGCATGTTATGTTTACTGTAATTCAATGCCTAATATCACCTCCACATTTCCATTTCTAAAAGCATAGGGGGATATTGTAAATTAGCATGTTGTTGCCCTATCCAGAAGAGTCTCTGAGTTATTGTTTACGTAATGGTGTGTTAGAGGCCATAGTTATGTGAAATATAGAGCATAGGTCTTTGTATATCGCTTAGAATATTGTTTAAACATCATCTGTATCTGTCACCTGATGGTCGAGTTCCTCATGTTCGGTCAGTGTGCAATGTGATTTAGGATACTAGAGCAAATGTGCATTAGAATGTTTTGAGTATATGAACCCCTAACTGAGACCACGGTTACATAACAAGTTAATAGCTAGATTTGGTCTCTTGTTATATATTCTCCAATGACGCTATAGCTTATGCCCTCACTTCCCTTCCTAGGACATGTGTGGTAACCACTACATATCTTTTTTCTTTTTTTTCTATTAAGCTGACATGTCTAATAGCACCTAGTCAGTAGTTTCCTTTATAACTGGAACTTGGAGTTCTTTACTCCTCATATACTGTAAGTATCTTTAAAGTGTCAGTTCCCCAAGTTACACACCTCACTTCATTTTTCTAACCCATATTTAGTCTTGTTGCCACTATATAAGGGCTCTATTAACCCTGATATGCTCCCCTTGAACATATTCATAGCTCAGAGATGTTGTTTCACTAAATATGGTTCTCCCTAGTTCTTCTACAATATAGATTATATGGTATCAGTTTTAACATATAGCACCCATCTTTATTTATCGTACATATAAGACAATTTCCTGCATTGCTGCTTGTATTATTATTAAGCTTATATATGAGTGGTTAAGATAGCTGTTAACTTAGGAGGGAAGATTTCTCCTTCGCTCATCAAATAAGGGTGAATAGTTGCCCTTATAATAGATATTAGTTTGAACGAAAAGAACATGATACACTTTTTGTTTTCCCAGAGTGGAGTTAGCCTCTATCTTGTTGTTCAGTTATGGTGAAACAATTCATTCCCTCCTTCCCTGTTCATGTAGCTCAACATGCACTAGAGGTCTTATCAGATACTCCATGCCCCATAGACTCCATCCTCGCCTCTCAATGGCTTTCTACCCCTTATATTCTTTTTCTCATCTGCACCCAGATTGATAACCTAACCTAGATATGCATATACCCCTGTAAATTCATTGTACCAACCCCCCACCCCCTTTTCCATCTCATAAAAAGACTAGACTTTACTTTTAACTTTTCCTCTTCCCCTAATAGCGGCTCAGGTCCTCTGCCTCTCTTAACTGAAAGTGGTAACAATTCCCACTCGTATGCTCTAGTAGGTTTGCTCGTTTCCCATTATCTACATCAATTGTTCACTTAAAACCTATGATTACTATATAAGAACCACATATAAAATGAGGTCACATACTACAATCACGAGATCTATACTCCAGGTATTACTCATAATGCCCTTGTTTTTTCCTATTGTCTTGTAACCAGCAGAGAAGCCAGAGGTTTGTTAACATTTGAGTGTCTAATCGTGTTTGTAATCTTTTATTTTTGTTTATGTAATTATTTCCCTCAATAAAAAACTTTTATTCAAAAAAAAAAAAAAAAAGATAGTTATATAAGAAACGATTGGATATCTAAATCCACATTTAATCCTTTAATCCAATGTGTTTCCCATTGTCTGAGCCTTAGAAGTCTGTTAGCATCCCAAATATTGGGGGGATCCCACTCAATTACTTTGTTTTTCAAATCCTTAATATTATTATTGTGAGCTAGTTTAAAATGTAGTGGCACACTATGTGTTTCCAATCCCTTCTCTATATTAGTTAAGTGCTCTTTAAATCTATATTTGACCTTTCTTTTAGTTCACCCTACATAGATAAAATTACACTTGCACTTTAATTGGTACACTACATAAGGGCTCATACAGGTACATCTATTTTTAACCTTAAATTCTTTAGAGCCGTTTGAACTATAGAAGAGGTTATTCTCTTTACTTTTATGGGGGCACATAACACAGTCCAGAGTTATACATTTATATGTGCCTGTGCTTGCTCCTCCCCATTTTGCCAAATCATGACCTTGTTCCTTTTCTCCCCTCAATTTAGTTGGTGCAAGAATATTTTTGAGATCCCTATTTTTCCTAAAGATAACATCAGGTATTTCACCTATACACTGTTTCAGTACTGGAGCTAATCTTAATACTTGCCAGTGTTTTCTCATGATACACTTAATTTAGTGATGCTGGCTATTAAATTTAGTTATAAATTTAAGATTACTATTTTGGCTATTTTGACTGTATATTTTAGTAGTTTAATTTTTGGGTTGCTCTATAAGGGATCTCCTATCCATCTGATCTACCTTCTGTTTTTTATGTTAATAGATGTTTATTATATAATTTCTCTTTAAATGTAGTAGTTAGGACAGCTGCTTCTAAAGTATAATCTTCTAATTTTGTGCAATTGCGTTTAATACGTTAATATTCCCCTAAAGCAATATTATCTTTCTATCTTTTGAGGTGTCTACTATGGGCATTCAGTAAGCCATTCCTGTTCGTATTTTTCCTAAATTTTTTTACTGCTACCTTATTGCAATCACTATCATTAAATAGTGTAAGATCCCAAAAATCTATACTGTCATGAGAGAACTGATACGTAAATTTGAGATTGTAATTATTACTATTCATGTGTTCTATTAATTTATCAATATCGCTAGGTGTTCCTTGCCATACCATTATAATATCATCAATAAAATGATGGTAGTGTATTATATTAGATATAAATGGATTAATTGGTCCAGATTTTATTGTTTTCAAAATTAGACATAAATAAATTAGCATAGGATGGGCAAAGGTTGTCCCCATCGCTGTGCCTTGAATCTGTTTGTAAAATCTACCCTCAAATAAAAAATAATTATGTGTAAGAATTAAATGGATACAGTTTACAATAAACTCAATTTGTGCTGTATCTAGTTCCCTTTTTGAGCACTCTTCTCTTATTACAGACAATCATCTCTCATGCTAGTATACGAAGCGGACACATCGCATGTTATCCAAAAATAATATTTTTTCCATTCAATTCCTTCATACATTTTTTAATGACATCCAAAGTGTCTCTTAAGTATGCTTTAGTGTTTTTTTCTAGTGGTTGGAGGAAGTGATCAATGTATTTGGAGAGGTTATCACAGAGAGACCCAATTCCTGATACAATGGGTCTCCCTGGTGGCTGTGTTGCATTTTTATGTACCTTAGGGAGGTGGTAAAAAGATGCAATCTTAGGGTGAATTTCTTGTACAAATTTCAATTCATCTTGATTTAAGATGATTGTTTATAGGCATTTGTTGGATTAAATGTTATAGGCTGATAGGTGTCTATATTGTTTAATAAATTATATGCCTCATTTAAGTAGTCTTGCTTATTCTGGACAACAATGCCCCCCCACCCCTTCTTGTCCGCAGATCTATATACAACAGCATATCAAGAAATAAAGTTGATAGGGATGATTTTAAATAATTATCATTTGTTTAAAATTAGAAAGCAACACACTTAAATATATAATACTATAGCAGTCACTTTATTTCAATATTTATTCTTTATTATAACCTTAAAAATACCAGCTATGGTGGTACAATTGCAGCTAGTTAGCAACTCTTTCTGGAATAGCAATGTGCTTCCATTCCAGATTGGTCCCTAATTAGCCTCAGAACAGGAGTTACAAATCTAGCTGACCCCATTACCTCAGGGAGACTAAAACATTATGCCATTGTCTTCCATTTTTAAACAATATACATTTAAAAATGCACCTATCTGGAAATTATTTTTTATTTTTTTATGTCCCTTTAAATACATTTTTACTGTCTATAAGTAATAACAGTCTTTAAACTATGCAAAGTCATACATAGGTGTGTATGCATATTTTGCTTTAATATACATCCAAACCACCACTCGTATACTACAGAATGTTACAGATTGGGAGGTCTGGCTCACTTCCCACCCGCAGCCTCTTAGCCAAGGGACCACCTCGTCTATGCCCACTGCCCACTGGTACACACTTAAAGCCCACCCAGGAACAACCCCAGCCAACCTGCAGCCTCGCCACTCCAAACATTGTCATCCCCTGCCGGTGTGGCGCCACTCACATACAGTGAACCTCAGGTTTTTTTGTAATTTCTTTAACCTCAAAAGAAAATGTTGAGAGGTTTACACATTTGTATAGATGAAGCCTTGCCCAGATTGCAAATGAAGGGCTATTGATAGCACAGGGAGTGCTATCAATATTGCAGGCCTGTGCTCAGATTAGCACACCGTCTGGCATTACAAGTCCATGGTAAAAATAATTTACCAGATAATATTTAGTTTGGCTGACATGCCTTTAGCACAGTCTATACTTTTAATGGATTGCAGGGCTGCACTAAATACTGCTGATATTACAAGTTGAGAATTATGTGTTGCACTTGAGCACAACACATAACGGCAAAAAAAAAAATGTAGTTTCATCTGAAGTAGAATATTAGGTCTTTAATAAAAGTATAATATAAACATGTAAAACATATTAAAATAATATATTAAAATGGTGTTAACATTGTTATAAAAGGGATATGGTATATGATGAGGTCTTTGACTGGGAACAGTTTAAAGGTGTATACTTATGTGTATATATTTGTATGTGTGTTCCTCTCCTCCACTGCTATCGCCTTGAACCCCCTTAGCATGTAAGCCTATGAGTCCAGCTGTTTGTAGATCACCTTCATAAGAGCTGACTACAACAGTGTGACTCTTGGCAGTGCCCTCTACCCATTTAATCCCTATAAATGTTTCTTTGTATACCACTTATGTTTATAGCACTGCAGAATCTATTAGCGATCTATAAATAACCGATAATAATAATAATAATAACTAAAGTGTTACAAAGTACACTAACACCCATAGACTACCTATTAACCCCTAAAACGAG
>CAJPDP010054489.1:0-11314 GCA_905336975.1 Bombina variegata variegata
AAATAACGTCCACAACCAGCAGGGATGTGATGTGTACAAAATTAATGTAAAGTCCAAATAGGAAAAACACTCAGCGATTCGTCACTCCAAGACAGGGATCCTGAGTCCCAAAAGATGCTGAAACGGAATACAAGAGACAAAATGGCGGCGCTTCATAGGGTGAGTATGTTCATATAGAGTTGGAAATTTGAATTGAAGACAAGTGGCAACTCACGTGTTAACAGGCACCACCAGTGGTGCGTGTGGCGTGAGCTGGGGCACACTGGTCCCCCAGCAAGACAATCACTGGCAGTAGCAATAAGGGTGAATAGGACATCGTGTGGGTTCAGCGATACCGACAAAAGGAGTCAAACAGCGTCAGTGCATTCTTAGGATCCCCAGTAAGGTAATCAGCTCAGAATACAGCTGAGAGCACAGACGGTTAGCAAAGAGGTAGAATTCCCAGATTAGGAGAACAGCAAGTGTGGGCTAAAAAATTGTGACTAGATGCGCCCAAAAAGTGCAAGGTTGTACACAAAGGTAGACATTGAGAGCTATTACTCCTATTGAACAAATATTACCCTCCCCCTGCTATAATCGTTACAATAGATTGAGACCGAGAGAAACCTTCTGGATCTATAAGTTACAAACCCTGAGCCCAGAGGGTCTCAATATGAATATGGATCTAGCTGTGTTTGATTAACATTTTAAAATTTGATACCGTACAATTTTATGTCTGAGATTGTGTGGTTTTGATATGATCTCACAGCTTTTAATTTTTTGCACTTCATCTGCATTTCTCCTATCTTTGACCAGAATTTTTTATCACTCACATTCACATACTTTCACATAAAAAATGTTTCCATATGCATCAGAACACATTGGTCTTTTATATACAGCCCATATATTTTTCATTATCAAATAGGACACATATATTTCACTAACACTCCCCCACCATTAAATTCATATTATTACTCATTTACTATATACATTTTTATCAACCACTTACATCACTCTCAATATTCACATTTCATATATTCACGAACAAGATTCACCCCTATTTCAGGTTCACAAACACTCATTTAAATCCTAGTGCTGCTTAGATATTAACAAGCCTACTGACGATCTTACCCGTCCATATCACGTATTACACACATTTAGATTTCATATTTATCTTCATTCCTGTTTACCTTAGATATTAACACGCTAATCAACATTCCTACCCTCACATATCATGTATTATACACGTTCAGATTTCGCATTAATTTTTTTTTTTCATAGATTTTTATTAAATTTACATCATCCATTTCAACATATACAATAACATAGAATAAACAGTTTACATGAATCATAAACATCCATCACATCATATACAAGGTTACACGGAAATGGTATGTTGATACAGGAGATGGTCAACTGATTTAAATAAGGATTATGTAGATAAGGTATGTCATAAGCTCATGAAGTAAACAATTGTATATTATTTGGTGGTTTGATCTGGAGTAACTGACTATGATTTGAAATACCAATCAAATAAGTAATCTTTCCTAGAAAAGAACTTGGTGGTCATCCATTATTGGGTCAACAAGAATGGAAGAATTATGATACAGGTGTTAAGGGAGTGGAACAGGTATCAAAGGACTGTAGGGTAAAGGATACCTAAGTAAGGATAGAGGGATGGGGGGGGGGGAAGAAGAGAAAAAAAAGGGGGGGGGGGGCAATTTAATTATATCTAAGCAAGTAGGGTGTTTTATTTGTTCAGCCAAGCGTCCCATATCAGCCAGTAGATGTCCATCTGATCTATCGAGTTATAAAAATATCTCTCCATTATTGCCATGTAGTCTATAACATTTTTAATTTCAGATAGGCTTGGGGGTTCTGGAGACTTCCAAGATCGCGTAATACATAACTTGGTGGTCGTGAAAATGTATACCAGTAGTCTCTTCGACGCTAAAGTGATATTTTCTGACATTATATAGAAAAGGGCATTAATATGTGTTATCTGGGTTGTCAATAGCAGGGATCTGCACATTTCGCTGACTACTCTCCAAAGGGAAGCTATTTTCGGGCATTCCCACCATATGTGGAAGTCAGTTCCTGCACCTCCACATTCTCGCCAACATAGGGGTGAAGATCCTGGGTACATTTTGGCTAGTCTGACAGGGGTTCTGTGCCATTTCAATAGGACCTTAATGTAAACTTCTAGCATTGTGACACAGTGTATAGTTCGTTTCGGAAGGGAAATAGCAATGTCCCAGTCCTGGTCTGATATGTTACTGCCCACTTCCCTAATCCATGCCTTATATTGCCAGGGTATTCCCTTGGTAAGGTCAGATAAGAGCATAATTCTTATTCCAGTTTCTCTTATTTTTTTTAACTCCTTTTCTCATCAGTTCGATTAGCTTACACAATAATAATACTTCCACACAAACATACTATTTATCTAATGGGATTATCTAGAGGTTATATTTTGTTCTGCTTTTTTTCTATTTCATTAGCTGTGTGATCGTATCAAATCATATTATATGATATATGAACATTGGTTTTTTTTATGTATCAATTTCTTTTTCTTTGAATTATTGGTCTTTTTATATGATTTTTTTTTCATTCAAAAGAGCTTTATTAAAGACCAACAAAACAGATTATCACAACATATGTTACATAATGTTTTGGTGTTACATCTTGTAAAACTGGAGAACAATTTTCTGTCTAATTCAATGTCCTTCTATTCAGTCTCTGAAATATACAACCTCTTTTGAGGAAAGACTCCAATCATTGGTGTAATAACAGAATCCTTACTGAGTTCTCTTTGTCTCCATGTGCTGGCTCCTTTGCCTTTTTGCTCCATTTTCCAATTTTCATTTTACTTTTTTAGTGGTCACATAGTCTTATACAAACATAATCAAACTTAGTATACCGTTTTAACAAATGAAGATAAATTTATCTTCAAGACATTAGCAACTATTCCTGTTGGAAGCCTAAATTCCAGAATATCGATAAATATATATATATATATATATATATATATATATATATATATATATATAATGAGGGTGGGGGTGTTATTTGCATCAGAGGGGGGGTGCTCATTGGCAGAGCGGGTGATGTTTCAGCAATTGGGGTCCTATTCTAGTGTTTTCTCACATATTCGTTCCACAGCTGTAACATCGCTTAATACAGATCAATTTGTGATGTCCGCAAGTAGTGGTATCTTTCTAGCTGTAGTTTTAGTGTCATTTTGTTTCTCCATTCAGAGACTGTGGGGATTAGAGTGGATTTCCAGTTTATCGGAATGAGGCTGCTAGCACACGCCAGCATCAGGGCCAAGAGGGCCTTTTTGGGTTTGTTCGGGATTTTAATTGTAATATGAAATAGGAGTCTCTAGGACTCAAGGTATTTCAATTTCTAGAATATTGTTCATTTCTGACCAGATTGTTGTCCAGTAGTTT
This sequence comes from Bombina variegata variegata, assembly GCA_905336975.1. Taxonomy (NCBI): domain Eukaryota; kingdom Metazoa; phylum Chordata; class Amphibia; order Anura; family Bombinatoridae; genus Bombina; species Bombina variegata. Next base: position 3,429 of record CAJPDP010054489.1, read on the forward strand.
GCAACCAATGGACAGTCCCACCATATATGAGTCAGTGAGCCTTCCACCCGCAGCCTCTCCAGCATTTACCTGAGGAGGCAGGGTATACCACCTACCCAGTACCCAGGGTATACCACCTACTCAGTAGCTTAAAGTGTGACTCTTGGGTATGTGCAGAGACTGATACACACTTTCCCATCCTAAAAATCCGTCAGCACTCGCATTCTGTGGAGGTGGTGTCTAATTCCTTGTGCCACTGCTTAGTATAGGATGGGAGGGTATCTTCTGATGGTATCAGTAGTGTCTTATATATTGTGGAAATTGTGTGTCATGGTGTGTGAGACATAATATAGAGAGTCTCAAACGATGTGGCGGGCCTAAGGAAGCGCTGTAGGTACTTGTGAGAGCAGAGGTAATGTCTGACCTGGGAGTAGGTGAACCAAGAATCTAAGAGGGAAGGATATTCAATTTGGAGCTTGATTGCCATTTTGAGTTTTCCTGAATCTAGTAGTTTATATACACAGTTTGTTGGGAAGCGTGGTGTTTCTACCCCTGGTTTGGAACATATTGGGAGTTCATGGTTTCCAAAAATCAGAGACAGCGGAGATTATGGAGTAGATACGTGGGAGCTAGTGTTTAACACATTGTCCCATTCTGCAAAGAACTCCTCTAGCAGTGGGAAATTTGATATATTACCGGATCTGTGTTTTCCATTTATATGATTTTTATATGACTATCATCGATTCTTATTTGCTAATCTTGTCATTCCTATACTATATATTATGGATTTTACCAAATTGTGATTGAGACAGTTCCTGTGATTAAACTGTTAGACTGAGAATCCAACTAGTAGGTATCGCATTACAATTTCACCTGTTACCTTGATTGGTGGGCGTAACTTACTTTATTGTGGATATATACCTGTGTTTCAGAATTCATTGTTAGCCTGATGAAATGGTGGTTAATCCACTGAGAAACGCGTTGCTTTTTAAATAAATTCTTTTATTTTGGAACTGTAGCTCTCACAGTGTACCTTTGAGTACAACCTTGCACTTTTTGGGCCCATCTAGTCACAATTTTTGAGTCCACACTTGCTGTTCTCCTAATCTGGGAATTCAACCTCTTTGCTAACTGCCTGTGCTCTTAGCTGTATTCTGAGCTGATTACCTTACTGGGGATCCTAAGAGCGCGCTGACGCTGTTTGGCTCCTTTTGTCGGCATCGCTGAACCCACACGCTGTTCTATTCAGCCCAATTGCTACTGTCAGTGATTGTCTTGCTGGGCGGACCGGTGTGCCCCAGCTCGCACCACACGAACCACTGGTGGTGCCTGTTAACACGTGAGTTGCCACTTGTCTTCACTTCAAATTTCCAACTCTGTATGAACATTCTCACCCTATGAAACGCCTCCATTTTCTCTCTTGTATTCCCTGTTTTACTGCATATTTATCAATGATTGATATTAATATGGGAGCTGTTGGCAGAACATAATGTAGTAAGTGGATTATTTAATCATTGTCATTAATATTTCATTTTTTACATAAAAAAGATTGTATTTTAAGATAAAAATATTATGCCTGCAGATATATGTACCTATTCACCATTTGAATATAAGTTGTTTTTCAGTTGATGTGCTAGATTCATAAAGCAGCAGATGCTGCAATCTACCCCCGAAGTTAAGAAGCATCAGTCGTAAGAGTCCTCTGAGGTGACGGACAGCAATCATCCCGATCAGATACGATCCGAATAATTGACACCCCCTGCTAGCGGTCGATTGGCCGTGAATGTGCATGGGGCAGCATTGCTTGTGCAATGTTAAATGCTAACAGCGAATCATGTCCGCCCGCCGCTTGATAATTCGGCCCCATTGAGTGAGTGATACTCAAGTATGTTATCCACTCATATATATCCTATTAGATTCAGTATTTGTTCAAACAACTTTAACTTAATCTTTTTCCAATAAAAATATGTTAGCATGTTTAAAAGTGCTCTTTTATATACATTGCACAATTTTGTGTGTTTAATCTCCCTTTAAGCCATTGAGTTAAATAGAATTTCTTTGTTAATCCTAGAGACTATTAAAATAATTGGACTATATGACTCCTGATGATTTTGTTAGGTACTGCTGGAAGCTAAAACACATTATATTCTAGTAAATTAGAAAAGACCCTCCCCCTTAATCCTATTTCACAAAGTGTTTGTTAAAATGTTACTTTTAGAAAATCTTTACTTTCTTTGGAGTGTACTTGACTACATCTACAAAATGATATTTTTTGTTTTACAGTATGTTTTCCTGTGAATATTTGCAACATAGTATTTGCTTCACATGTGCTGCCATCATGCATGTGTTTGTATTTTATGCAATTTATCAGATTTACATTACTCTGTGATAATGTCATTACTACATGCATAGACAAGGATGCAGGGATCTTAGACCATTACTCCTATTAAATTCGTTGCACTCTGATTTGTTTATATGCAGTTCCATATGAGGATTATAATTAGTTCTCCTGTCACCTCTCATGTTTTAAAAATGTTCGTTCTGTACATGGCTAACAAATGGGTTTAATGTGGTTCACTGTGTCTGCCAGGAATGAGTTAATGGCTAACAGCGCAGTTTCAAGAAATATATTTGGTGAAAATGTTATAAAATTGGTGCGGGTGGATGAGTGAGGGGGGGGGGCTTATTTCTCTTTGCCTAAAACAGCACAAAACATCCTAAACATGCACTGAATAGCATGTTACTGTTATCAGGCAATGTATAACAATAATAATAATAATACAAGCTATTCACCACCACACCAATGATCTCTCTAATTTTAACAGGCTATAAAACTATATAGATCACCCAAGGAAAGGAGGGATTAATTTAGCTATAGCTTTAGATAAAAAGTACTGTAACTATATTTATATGCTGCACAAGTAATATAAGTTCTGCATAATATAAAGATCAATAAGCAACTCATGCTTGAGATAGAATATAATAGATTATCTGATGTAAAAATGGAATCATTTAACAACACATTATTTTAACTAATGACTTTGCTAATAAATAATTAAAATTAATTGTAGAATAGAATATTACAGCATTATGAATTGAAGCACACATTACTAGGATATTAAAAAGGGGCATTAAACACAATCTTAAACCCACTATAAAATGTTTAATTAAAGTGATGGTAAATTAAATAGTTCTTCAACTTACCTATAGAACCTTTGTAACATTGACAACTATAACGTTATATCTTTTTTTTTTTTAAATCAGTATTTATATATTCAAAAATATTTGAATATATAAATACTTTAGTAGCTAATGCACGCTCATGTGAGTTAGACAATCTGCGCATGCACAACCACTCCTATGTAAAGAGTGAATAATGAGATTCATTTTTTTACTTAGAGAGCTGGAGAACAGAGGACTGGACTGCTCTTCCTTGCATCTGGCAATAAATCAGGTCCAGATTTTCTGTTTACTATATGTCAAGGGGACTCTCATTAGACCTAGTGCGCATGTGTAAGGTTAACATCTTATACCATTGTTCATCTTGGTCATATTGTACATATGTATATAACCAGGGCAAGCTCGCTCATTAGAAATAGTGAGCCGTGTGGCAACTGTTCGGATTGGGTGACAGCACAAAATGTCACCTGTGGAAAAAAAAAATAGCCCAGCAAGGGGGGATGGTGGGGGGAATGAAATGCAAGTAATATATAATGAAAAAATAAAAAGTTTTAGAAGCATTACACATAATAAATTCAAAATTTCACATATCAATCTATTAACATTTAAAGGGATATGAAACCCCCAAAAAAGTATTTTGTAATTCAGACAGAGCATACAATCTAAAAAAAGTTTCCAACTTACTTCTATTATCAAATTTGTTTAGTTCCCTTTGTATTCTTTGTTGAAGAGATACTTATGTAGGTCGCTGGAGCACTACATGGCAGGAAATAGTGCTGCTAACTATCCACTGCTCTTGCAATTGGATAACATAATCATTCTTGCAAAACGGATGTTATATAGTGCTCCAAATATGTACACGCTCTTGGAGTGCCTACTGAGGATATATATGTGTGTTTGTGTATGTATATATATATATATATATATTTATTTATAAATATATTGTTTTTAGCAAATTAATATATGAATGAATGCAACAACAAAAAGTTTGTCAGTATGTATTTGTTTTCTTTAAATTACCTTTAACTGCTTAAATACTTACCCCTAGCACGCAGGAAAAGGTCCTTGTATGCAGCCCTAGGATTCACCATGCTAAGGTTCCTTAGCGCGGCCTGGGGTTCTGAGACAAAGGATTGGGGTAAGTGCAGCTCTCCAGCTCGCTAGAGGTAAGTATAATGCTACAAGTGAACTTTTTTTTACTTGTAGCAAAGGAACATTTACATTTATTTAACGAAAACAAATGTAAATGTTTCATGTATATTCAGTATTTGTTTAGATTAAAACGAAATGAATACCAAATAGTGTAGCCAATTAATTTTTGGGCAAAGAAATTTCCTCAATATTTGTTTTGAAAGATTCTGATGAACCAAATTTTACATACATTACATACATAAACACACACACACATATATGTATCATGCACGTCAAAATATACTCTTTCAGATAAAAGAAAGAACTATTATTTAATATCCCTTTAAATTTAAGCACTACACTGTCTTGGGCCAATACCATATATTGGGAATCTGCTTATTACATTCTAGTTGTTGAAACACTAAGCTACTGAAGAAACTTGAATGTGAAATTATTCAACCTTCTCAAGGTTCCATTACAAGTGATAGATGGTGATCTTTACGAGCAGACATAGTTTATGAAAAGCAATCTTAAAAATAATTAGTTAATCAAACTTATTAGCAACAATACACCACACCTATAAAAAGGTGCTTTTTTTAATTCATTATATAAATGCAAGACATAAGATTCTTGCAAGACAAAATAATATAGGATCCTGTAAAGTCACATAAACACTGCAATATCTCAGTGAATACATCTTCATTGCATCCAATGACAGAAACATCATATTATAGTGACACATATATACAGAACATCTTGAGGATATGTGTCATGATGGTCATAAACATGACATACTTGAGTAAGAACATTATAAAATAATGTATTGGGTTCTTCTGTAGGAGATAGCTTTAAGCACTATCAATTTAAGAAACATAAAGGGACATGAAACTCAATTTTTTTCTTTTATGATTAAGGTAGAGTTTACAATTTTAAACACATTTTAAATTTACAGTACTTATATTATCAAATTTGCTTCATTCATATGGTATCCTTTTTTTGAAGGAGCAGCAATGCACTACTGAGAGCCAGCTAAACATCCAATGAGCCAATGACAACAGGCATATGTGTGCAGCAACCAATCAGCAGCTAGCCCCCAGTCGTGATTTGCTGATCCTGAGTCTACCAAAGGTATGTCCTGGCCAAGATCCTAAATTACCATGTGGCTAATACAACTCTCAAAATATATGTAATGTATTCAAGTTCACTGTGCAAAAAAAATTAAGCTACCATTGGTTCATGTTAGACATAGGACAGATTAGAAAGAAAAAAAAAATCAAGTGACTTGCTATAACTTATTGTAGGGTGAATAAATAATTTATGCAAATATTTATATTTATGTCATCTTAAAGTGAATGTAAATTTAACCCTACTGGCTCACGGCATTGGATAGACTTTAAAAAATTAGGCAGAGTTTAATTCATTGTGTAATTGATTGACAGATGACGAATCTTAAAACAACTAATCCTTGTTTCCCCCCGCCCCAAGGGTGTTCAGCCCCTTTGCACAAACGTCACGGCCCGGCGGGAAACAAGGATTAGTTGTTTTAAAATTTGTCATCTGTCAATCAATTACACAATATGGCGGGCGGGAGAGCTGCGCTTATTGTTGGAGCTTTAAAAAGGTAAAAACTGAAGTAAATAAATAAATATAAAAAATTTGATGAATTAAACTCTGCCTAATTTTTAAAAGTCTATCCAATGCTGTGAGCCAGTAGGGTTAAGTTTACATTCACTTTAACCTGTAAAATATCTTTAGCAGATTGGGGCAATTATGCAAGTCAAAAATAATTGTATATTACTTTTTCTTTCCCATATTAACAGATTAAAAAATCTGGTTCACTTACTATATGTAATAAAAAAAAATGTTTACTCCACCAGGAACACAGGATTCAAGCATATGAACTAGTTATATTTATCTGTTTGACTAACGATGACATCATGATCACATTTCAAACAAAGCGCATTGCAAATATTTACTTGTAGCTTTGAGAACCGACCAAAAATCTTTATAAAGAGATTATAAAAAAAACTCTCATAAAAAAATGTATTTAAATATATTAACACTATTTTGGCAATAGTTACCTTTGGCATTTTAACCCCCTTGAGTTAAATGTGCAGAAGTGATCAGAGTTACATGATGGCTCAATATAGTGGTATTACATTGTTCATTAACAGAATTAAGTTAACTGAGAACAGGCAGAAAAGTGAAACATCAATGCAGCCGAGAACACAAGGAACAAATGTAAACTGTTTAAACAAAGAATAAAAAATCAATAACCAAAATGAGCTTGAACTCTACTTGATTTTAGTGCACTTGATCAAATCAAACCATAGATTACTGAACTACACTAGCAATCCATATGCACATCTAATTCATACAGCATACAGTATACAAAACTAGTTCATGATGTTATGATAGATTTGAAGAGACAAAGACCTATATTACAATGGATGGCCTATAACTGCTGTTTCTAGAAATTAATGGCACCATTTTATCTAGTGAAATAAAAGTCCAAACCCCTTAACATACAAAACAGTTGAATTTTAGAGCATTTTAAATTGGATTAGAATCTTTTTTTCATTTTTCCATTTACATGTATTATTATTCAGAATGAATCTTTTAAAGGTTATCATACTGTTTGTAATAACTTTTACTGCTACCGTCAATATGGCACACATTTGTTGCCCACTCATGGTCCATTGCAAACTGCCATGTGGCATGACGTGATGTCATCAGCACTTGAATCATGTGCCTTCTGCTAAATTAGAAATGCTCTGTCTGTATTCTTTTTGTTATTACCCTCTAAATGCATTGGTAAAAAATGAAAGGTATCAGTCTAACATTACAGATATGGCTTTTCAGATTCTTAGTTATGTACACATCACATTTATACCTAAATGAATATTTTAAAGCTTAAAGGGATATAAAAACCCACAATTTCTCTTTCATGATTCACATAGAGCATGCACATTTATACAACTTTCTAGTTTACTTATATTATCAATTTCTCTTCATTCTCTTGGTATCTTTTGTTTAAAAGCAGGGATGTATGCTAGAATAACCAGCCTATTTCTGGAGCACTATATAGCAGCAGTTTTGCAAGAATGTTATCTATTTGCAAGAGCACTAAATGGCAGCACTATTTCCTACAATGTAGTGCTCCAGATGCCTACCTAGGTGACTTTTTTTTAAATGATATGCTCTGTCTGAATCACAAAATATTTTTTGGGGTTCATATCCCATCAGTATTTATGTTTGCACTAATCTACTTTTACTATGTGTTAAACAAATCTGTTCCATCTAAAAGATAAATATATTACAAAGCTTTTTTTGTATAGGAAGTTTCTATGTTAAATATACCAACTGGGTGTAGTCTCATACAGCCAGTGAACAGGATTTGGCTGAACACAATTATGCCCTGTTAGTTTCAATTCAAACTTAGACTGTTTTCCTTTTAAATGCAAATTTTTTTTTATATATATATATAGAACAGCTGTTTGATATACACTATAGAAACAGTTTGAGTATTATGTCCCTTTATCTGTTTTTAGGAGGGTTAAACAATCAAAGTCCTCATGTTTTTTTTTTTTTTTTTT
>CAJPDP010054536.1:0-15765 GCA_905336975.1 Bombina variegata variegata
ATCCATCCTCAATGAAGCATCAGAAGTCCTCATCAAAGCCGCCAGAAGTCTTCATACAAGCGGGCCGAAGTCTTTATCCAAGCCGGCAGAAGTCTTCATCCAGATGGCATCTTCTATCTTCATCCATCCGGCGCGGAGCGCATCCATCTTCAAGACATCCGGTGCAGAGCATCCTCTTCTTACGATGGTCGCTGTAAAATGAAGTTTGCCTTTAAGTGACGCCATCCAAGATGGCTTCCCTTACATTCCTATTGGCTGAAAGATTTCTATCAGCCAATAGGAATTAAAGGTGAAAAAATCATATTGGCTGTTGCAATCAGTCAATAGGATTAAGCTTTCATCCTATTGGCTGATCCAATCAGCCAATAGGTTTGAGCTCTCATTCTATTGGCTGATTGGAACAGCCAATAGAATGAGATTAAGGGTTCATAAACTTATTATAGTGTTTGCGATGCGGGAGGGCCTCGGTTTAGGGGTTAATAGGTAGTTTATGAGTGTTTAGTGTACTTTTTAACACATTAGTTATGAGTTTTATGCTACAGCTTCCTAACGTAAAACTCATAACTACTGATTTTAGATGGCGGTATGAATCTTGTCAGTATAGGGTGTACCGCTCACTTTTTGGCCTCCTAGGCAAACTCGTAATACCGGCGCTATGGGAGTCCCATTGAAAAAGGACCTTTTTAAAAGTGTGGTACTGAAGTTGCGTGACGGCCAAAAAGGTGTGCGGTACACCTATACCTACAAGACTTGTAATAACGCTGCTTTTTCACTTATAATTATATTTGTATTGTTTCACTTGTTATTGTTTATAAATATATATATATATATATATATATCGTTTTGATAGGTAAATTTAAAAAAAGCACTATTTCTGTTTAAAAGGAATGATAGAAAAAATGCTAAAACTTCTCTGGTATTTTGGGCAAGATGATCTCCAAAATTCATGGCCCATAAGGGGTTAATCACACTTCACTGAAAAAGGATTCAGAGAGGTCACTAACGACCTAAGGACTCTACTGTCTCCTTCACCTCCATAGCCTATTGCTTATGGCAATAAACTTATAATTGACCATTTTCTCTCTTGATTCTACTGCTTCACTTATTTTTTAAATGCCTCAGTCTTCTTCAAAATTACATTTATCTTGAACATTATCTGCCATTCTACAAAACTATTTTTGTGCTGTACCTGTTCTTCGGAAATCCTTTCCCTCTCAGACCCTTTTTCAGTCTTCACACGGAAAACTCTATTATATAGAAAGCTTAGCACTTGGCCCCCATAAAGTTCACCACATAATTCATCAATGAGACTGACTATTATACCAGCAACTCTCCTTGACCCATAATTATCTTCATCACATGCTTCCTACCATCGGATAATCAATCAAGCAACCCATCGCAATATATTTATAACACCTTAAACCTCTTCTAGATTATGAGCCCTCAGCACGTTCCCTGTCAGTATGATAACTTTTATTGTGTTTTTTATAGTGTGCAAAATGTACCCTGTTTTCTTTCTAGATGTCATTAACATATCTGGCAGAACACTCTAGCATTCTACATGTACAGTATTTTAAAAATAGTGATAATGGATTATTTGAGAAAACTGCTTGGCTTTGTAGTAAAAGTCCCCATAAAAAAATGAACATAGTAGTAAATTACATATTTAAATAATTAACATGAAAACACACTGTGGACTTATTCTTTTTTTTCCAGTTATATTTAAAATGAATGAATAATTAAAATGTTATATTATTGCATGTGTTCAGAGGTACAGCAATACAGGGCATGGAATGATTCTGTCTCCCTCCTAGCATTAGGGATGGCTCAGTTATGAGAAAGATAATTGTGCTCTTTTACAAGACAAAATAGATGCGGTATTGTAGCAAGAAATATACTAGTTTGATTTATGGATTTTGGGTAATAGAGTAAAATGTTTTTTTTTTTTTTGTTTTTTTTTAAATGTATCTCTGTGTTTTAAATTACTCTATGGTAGGATAACATTTTAAAATGGCATCTGTGTATAGGTAGTACTTTTGTCTTACTTCATTGGCTATGCAATATTTCCCAGTGAGAAATGGGGAAAATAATATAGACACTCTAGTAGGAATTTTAAAGATTTAATGCTTTAATGACATAGCACGCAAGCTGTGTATCATTTTTGGTCCCTGGAAAACAAGAAGTTAAATATTTCATTTCCTGTTCCTTCCACAGTCATGGCTTATACTAAAATATTCAAATGAAGATCAAACTGTAGCTGTGACTTTGAATGTTTATTTTGCTGTATATTATGTGAGATACATCTTTTATTTTCAAACATTGATTTGTAGGGAAATGAATACTGTGCTACTAGGTAAATCCATCCATCTCAAAATGAATCCTTTATCTCCAGACACATTCATAGGTTAGGACATGAATTCTGCATGCTGAGATGCATTGCATTTATAATCCAGAGATGAACGCTGTAAGCCTGTTGGGATACCATTGCTTTATTAGTAGATATATAAAGATGTTGAAAGCATTATCTGGTAGTCCATAAATCTGACTTCTATCAAGGAATAAGTAATTTACTTACAGGTGATGTAACTTCTAATATTACCTTTTATAGGATTGCACAGATGTTTAGTAGGCCTAAAGACAACTGCTTGGTTTTCTAATGAAAAGGCAATCTGAAGAAACTCACATATTTATTCTAAACAAAATCATGTCAGGACTAGTTAAGTACAGTCATAATTCCAATGATTTTGAGAAGTGTAATAGAACTCAGACAATATTGTTGTATGGATGAATTATTTTTTTTTACTTGACGATATAAACTATAGTGTTGTCCGAAGTTTATGATTTCTTGTTCTGATTACATTCTGTTACTTATATTGCAGTACTTTTCCTGCTTTGCATTATAAGAAAGATTAATCATAAAAATGATAACGCTGACACCTAGTGGTAGAACATGAGCAAGCAATGAACACCTTTATTCAAGCAATAACATTATGTCTGTTCATTAAGGCCTAGATTACAAGTAAAATGACAAAATGTTACAAAGTACAAATTTTTTTTTTCTGTCACTTGAGTGAATAGGGACCACTAACATCTGCATGTCAGCATAATACTCTCTCATAATAAACTTCCATGGGGGCATGCACTAAATTCCATGTAGGATATACATAGGGCAAGATTACAAGCCGCGCGTTATGAGATATGGACTTTTCACAATCAATTTCCATTGCACAGCTATTACAAGTCTTGAAATATTCTGATTGTGCACACACATTCGCCTTTTACGCAACAATCCTTTCCGCGCTCGAAGAGTTGTAGTTAACAATTTTACGCAACATAAAAGTTTAATGAAACACTTCAAAAATGCATTACAAAGTACAGTTACACTCATATTAACACTGTCTAATAAAAATTATTTTATAAAAAAATTGCACACAAAAGTTATAAGGGCTCAAAGATAGGAGATCTCAGGTGTTAGGGAAAAAAAGCAGAGGAAGGGATTTTACATTCACATACATACACATACATAGAGAAACATGGATTTATATGTATAGATCTATGCTTAACTATGGAGATGAAAAGATTTTACATTACAATCTTATGCACATTAAACAATATCTCAGAAGTATTTTCAAAGAGATATTTGCATATAGATCTCGAGATATCTAGATATATATATATATTCGTATACATAGCTCGCTATAAATAGATATATCACTCCAAAAATCATCACAAATAGAACATATTCAGTTAAGAAAACATTTTCGCAATATGAAATACTCGCATTTTCATGTACACTTTTTAAGGAGAATACATCATGGGCTTTGGGCAACAGATTAGGGTTTTAGTGGGCTTTGTTTTCTATTTGTCTTCTATTTGTCCTCTCAATTGACTTCTATTAAGCGTCTTAACGCAGGCAAAATAAGTTATTTTGCAACTTGTAATAGTTGCTCCACCCCAAATGTGAAAACGACACAACGCTCGTGGTGTTTTTTTGCAAATGATTTGCCAAGCGACTTGTAATCTTGCCCATAGAATGCTAAGCTCTTGTTGCACAATAGTTCATCGTGTAGTTCTGTGGTATACTCTTAATAATAATGATTGAATTCAGGTCTCAAAAAGTGCTACAATATAGCCCCAATCAGATAATATATTGGGACCCATTTATCAAATAATAGATGGACAGAGTTCTCTGTTTGTGAACCTACCCACCTGTGAGCCAGGTGAGTGGGCAGTCGACACGCAAGTATTTCCTTGTACACCGAGCAACCCCTGCTGGGTTGTCAATCATCCCAAACAAGCAAGTTCAGGTGTTTGAACTCTGCAACCTCAGGTTTGAACTCCGCAACCTCAGGTTAAGAAGTAGCTTCACCTGATTAGTAAATAAAGACCCATTGTAATATTACATTATTACATTCCCTGGCATTATTACATTCCCTGGAATAGAGGAGCCAGGTGTTTACTATTCTTGCCTTGGAACAATGCCATTATATGCTCCAATAATAACTTAGATTACTAGCAATCCATATTATTTATATGTTGGGAATATATTAAGGGTTTACCGTATTGAAATATAAGTCATTTTTAGTATACACTTTCTGTTTTGTTGTTATGGGTAGGTAAATAAATCAGCAGGTTTTCTGTCTTGTTCATTCCACAAATGTCATGGGATGATCCACTTAATAACCCTGGCTAAATAGCTGTGGCAGAATTTTATTTTGTTATGTTCTATTCTTGATCTATGTTTGCAATTTCTGTACTTAACAGAATAATGAGATATATGTTTGCATGATATGTGAATCTTCTTTTACTTCTGTTGTGTTAAAAAATAGTCTAAAAAAAATGATTTAAAACAAAAAAAGGACACATCATCTTGAGAAATCCTGGATGCAAATCAGTCTTACTCCCTTCATTTGACAACAAATGCCTTTCAGACATGTTCTTCTTGGCAGTCAAATGAGTATCTATATCCATCTAAGGTATAATTGAACGGGGGTTCAAATGTTTTAACCCCAATCCCCTTTAGGGAAGCAAACTCTTCATTGAGGTGATCTTAGCCTATAGCATGCTAGCTATCTGGCATAATGCCAACTGGGACGCATGGCTATTGGCTAATAGGTGGAAACATCACCTTATTGAAAAAATAGCATTCTACTGCGGGCGGCCTTAGGTGCTCAACGCTGCATATGCTATAAGCAAATAAAGGAACTTTCAGCATGAAGTATTTTATATTTCATGACTGAAAGTCCCCTTTATTTGTTGAACTGGTAAATCCTAGCTTTTGACAAATGCTAGGATTTACCATCACTTTAAGGCTCCTTTACCCCACTTGTTCCAACCACAAAGGAGATTATTCTTGTAGTATATAAATCTGTCCCATCCATTAAGGTAATACATTTTTTTTTTCAAAAGAGCTTTATTAAGTAAGACAAAATACAGGAAACCAAAAACTGCATCATAAAATACATATGTTTGTAATGCAAAGACAGGCTTACATTAGGTGCCTGTGTAAGATAGGTAATGCATTCAAGTCATGTTTACTTCAGGCAATGCGCAATTGATGCACCAGTCTCTGCCTGCCAGTTTGTCTCTCTATTTGAAACAATGGGAGGTGGCCGTTAAAAAGCCATCCACCCCATAGTACATGCATTTTTACTTAACAACAAAGCTCAACATTTTTCAAGTTATTTTACATATTATCTTGTCATGGATCACCATCATCATGGAACATAAACAAGTAGGTGGGGAACAACAGGGGTGATTAAAAGTACAACATTTGCCCTCAATAATAGAGGACTAAATCACAGTGTAACATTAGCTTCAGGTAGTACTAAAAGGTGTTGGCTAGAGGGGAAGAGAGAGAAAAAAGGAGGAGGAGGAGGAAAGAAAAGAGGGGAAGCGGGAATGGGATGCAGCTGGGATAGAAGGCGAGGAAAGGCAGAGGACAGATCTCTTCTCATATTGGGCCGTCCCCCTAGTGCCCCCTCCATAACTGGAGCAGAAGCTCATATCTGTTAAGTTGGGCTATTTTGGCGTAATGGTATCTTTCAAGTATAAGGAGATTCTGCATTTTTTATTTCCATTATGCAAGAGTGGGGATTTGGGACGATTTCCAATGTAGTGGGATAAAATTTTTAACACCAGCCAGCATCAGTAGCAAGAGGGATTTTTTGGTTGGGTCTCTAATTTTGAAAGGGAGGTGGAAAAGCAATGTCTCCGGGGCCCTTGGGATGTCCATATCTAGAACTCTCTGCATCTCCGCCCTAACTAAGGACCAATAAGTGTCCAGTAGGGGACAGTCCCACCATATATGGACCATAGAGCCCAGCCCTCTACACCCCCTCCAGCATCTATCCGAGGTGTTTGGGTATATAGTATTAAGACACAATGGTGTAAGATACCAATGGCTCATGTGTTTATATTGGGTCTCTTGTATGTGTGCCAAGACGGACATGGACTTGATGGCTTGGAACATCCTGTGCCATTCCTCCACCAAGAGTTCCGGCTCTAGTTCCCTATACCACATTCTAGTAAAGGTAGGCAGTGTGCAGTCCTCTGGCACGAGGAGGAGTATATACAGCAAGGAGATCAAATGTCTGGAAGCCGATTTCCGTGTACAAAGTTGCTCAAATGGCGTAAGCTTTCTCAGTAGGAGGTGTTTGTGTCTGTGAGTGTTGATATAATGGCATACCTGCAGATACAAACCAAGGAGTAGGGAAGCCAGGAAAGTCCCTCCCAATCTCATCTCTTGTCTTCACCCTCCTGCCTGTTGTGTAACAACCGATGTGATTGTTTTGCAGTGAGGTCTGTACAGGTGTCATTTTAGTTTGTAATGAGAGCTCGGGGTTACCATATATAGGTGTCAGAGGGGAGTAGACTGTTGAAATATGTGAATCAATCTGCAGTGTCTTATCCCATTCACCAATCAGTTCTTCCAATAGTGGGAAATGTCTAAGATCTACCTGTCTATGTCGTTTCAGTGTCCATAGAAGGGAAGCCAGGTCCCTGGTGCACAAAGCATTCCTGTCTAGAACTATCCAGATTTTTTGGTAACTACCCTGACACCACTCCGCTACTCTCTGAAGTAGTATAGCTGTTCGGTATAACAGAAGGTTTGGCAACCCTAGCTCTCCCTCATCTCTGGGCAAGTACATGGTTCTTTTGTTTACTCTGGGTTTTGTGCCCTGCCACACATACTCTTCAATTAGTCTCTGTAGAAAGGGGAGGAATGTGGGGGAAAAAGGGATTGGAACAGTCTGGAGCAGATACAGTAACCTTGGAAGGATATTCATTTTTGATAACATGAATTCTTCCCAGCCATGAGATTGATTTATGTCTCCAGGATGAGAGATCCATTGAGATCTGTGTTTTTAGTGTCACAAAGTTCGCAGTGAACATATCTGAGACTGAGGCTGCTAATTTAATACCCAGGTATGTTAAGTATTTGTTATTCAGAGCAAAAGGACTGTGTTCCCTAAGTCATGCCAAAGTGGTGGGGGGAAATGAGATACCTAGGAGTTCTGATTTCACATCATTAAGATGAAAGTAAGAAGCCTCCCCATATTTCCTAAATTCATCTAACAAGGCTGGAATTGTTTTTTCTACCTCTGTAATAGTAAGCAACAGATCGTCTGTGTACATTGCTATTTTATTTTCTCTACCTCCCATTTCCATCCCTTTAATAAGGTGATTGGCTCTGATATTGCTTGCTAACGCCTCTATTGAGATGGCGAATAGCAGGGGTGAAAGCGGACACCCCTGTCTAGTCCCATTGGAGATAGCAAAAGTGTCTGAGAGAATATTATTTACCTTAACCTGTGCATTTTGAGAAGGATACAATGCAAAGACAGTTTTAATAAATCTCTCACCAAATCACATTTTCACCAAAGTGGTCCGTAGGAAGTGCCAGCTCACCCTGTCGAATGCTTTTTCAGCGTCTGTGGACAACAGGGAGAACGACACCCCGCTATTTTGGGCCTGGGCTATTAGTTGTTGTACTTTAAGGGTGTTATTCCTCGCCTCCCTCCCAGGGATAAACCCTACCTGATCTGCTGAGATCAAACCCGGCAGAAATGTGTTTACTCTATTCGCTAGGACCTTCACCAAGATTTTCATGTCTGCGTTTAATAGTGATATTGGTCTATAGCTTTGTGGCAAATCCCCTGGTTTCCCTGGTTTTGGGATAACAGTAATGTAAGCAGTCAACATGGAAGGTGGTAAGTGCTCTATCTCTGACAGTCGATTAAATATATCCTGTAGGTAGGGAAGCAGGTCAGTCAAGATGGTTTTGTAATATTTTGCTCCCAGTCCTTCCCATTGGGAAGATCTTTCAGCGCTGCCTGAATTTCCTCTTGCGTAAGAGGTGTTTCAAGAAAGTCGGTTGTGGCTTGGTCAAATTTCTGTAAATTGGTGGTATGTAAGTACTCCTGTGCCTAATATCTGTATGTATGTTAGGGCAGTTTGTGCCAAGGTTGTACAGGTTACTGTAGTATGATCGAAAAATGTCCGCAATGTTGAGGCTGTCTTTGTGAATTTTCCCTGTACTATCCTTGAGCGTGTATACAAAGGATCTCAGCTGTGAGCATTGTAACGCTCTTGCAAGCAGTCTCCCGGATTTATTCCCACCCTCATAGTATTTTTGCTGTAGTAGGAGCGCTTTATGTTGGTTCTCCTCCTGTAGGAGCTGTTTGAACTCTGCTCTAGCCTGGTTGAGGGCTGCTTCTATGTCAGAGTTGAGTGGATTCTTTTTATGCTGCTCTTCTAGTGTCATGATGTTGTCAAGGGCCGAGTTGTATTTTTCCCTACGTCGTTTCAGCAGTCTCGCTTTGTGTTTTATTAAATGCCCAGTGATCACAATCTTATGTGCTTCGCATATGATAGGTAAAGGCAAGTCCTCAGTCAAGTTCAAGTTAAAGTATTCAGATATCATAAAGGAAATATCCTCTCTTACTAGTGGGTCATCTAAAAGTGTTTCCTCCAGTCGCCATATATATGGCATTGCTGGAGTGTCTGGCCAATTCATCTCGAAGGTGACCGGTGCATGGTCAGACCAGGTAATTGCAGTAATATCACTATGTGTAATGTATGCAATGCCCTGTGAGTCAGTGAAAAAAAATCTATACGTGAATATTTCTTATGTGGGCTGCAGTAATAGGTGTAGTCTGCATCTGTAAGGTGCATTGTTCGCCAAATATCATGTAGCATGTTGTCTTTGAGCACCATGTTGATTTGTTTCAAAATATGGTGAGGGGTACTCAAAATACCATTGGAGGTATCTATTCTAGGGTTGAGCGGGGCATTGAAGTCTCCGTCCAGGAATAACATGCCCTTAGCAATCTCGAACAGTTTGCCTGACAAGTTCCTGAAAAAAACATGCTGGGCTGTGTTAGGCGCATATATTTGCGAGTGTTACCTGCCTGCCCTGTAAAATTCCCACCACAATAACACATCTGCCGTCTTTATCTCTCTCTAATTTTTGGAGCTGGAAGGGGGTTCTGTGGTGAATTAGTATACCCACTCCATTCTGCTTATGAGGGCCCGATGAAAAAATAGCCGTGGGGAATCTAAAATTATGCCATTTGGGCCTTTTATTTCTTGCAAGGTGCGTCTCTTGTATGAAAATGATATCCCCTTGCATTTTTTGTAAGTCTCTTGAAACTATAGACCGTTTACCCGGGTTGTTTAAACCCTTCACATTGATTGTTAGGAATTTGAGTGAGTGAATATTCGGCTTATGTTGTAAGGGCATTTTGAGGGAAGGGGACAGGAGAGAGGTCGCATATGTGAGAAAAGGGAAACGGAGGAGGGAAGAAGAGAGGAAGAGTGAAGAAAAAAAAAGAGAAAAAAAGGGGGGAAAGGAGGGATAGGAGAGGAGGGAAACCCTTTACTGCAGTATTGTACAGGCCAAAAAAAAAATTACCTTTCTCTTAGGCTCAAGAATATTTACATATAAGAATATTAGTTGCTGTGTGATAGCGTTGTTAGTACTCCCAGGGCTATACTGTTTTATTAAGTAGCTAAGGAGTAAAGTGACGGAGAGAGAGAAAAGGTCAAGGACAATTAAGGAAAAGGAAAATTGTGGAATGCCGGTCGGCGCTCCAAAACAATCTCTTGTCTATTAAAAGTTTACTCATAAGGGAATGTGCCGTAAGTTTGCCCATTTGAAAACATAAAGGTAAGGCTGAACATTTAAACAAATTAACAATGGTGTTGCCACTGAATCTGAAAACATAAAGACAATTGCATACCTTTCTACATAAGAACCGAGTGGAAACTAGTTGTAGCTAGTGAGTGAGGGGTGGTATTCTACCATCAACATTTAGCAATAAGGTCTTGGTGACATCTACTAGAGAAAAAAAGCAAGCTATGAAACAAAACATGCTATGCATATAGATGTACATACCAAAACAGACCCGGTAGGGGCGTGGTACCCCCCATGTCCATCTTTTACTGTGACAGTCAGTCACAGAAATACAGTAGGATTTTGTGCTGGAGAGAAAGTCTCTTATCTGTTGGACCCATTAGGTCTGGAGCTGTTTTTCCCTTTCCACTGGGGCCTGGGGTGGTAGATATTCAGGACCTGGAGGTGTTATGCCCAAAGTGGTACAGAACAGTTCTATATCAGCTAGAGATCTGTACAGAGCAGTCTTCTCTCCATTGGAAGCGATGATGCACGTGGGGAATCCCCACCTGTAGGATACGTTGCTTTCTTGTAGTATGGAGGTAAGAAATCTCATGTCTCAACGCTTCTGAAGTATCGCTGAACTGAGGTCTGAGAAAACCTGCAAAGTGATGCCCGCATGCTGCACCAGGTGTTTACTTCTACTGTTCCTGAGTATCTCCTCTTTATCTTTATAATTCAGCAGTCTGAGGATGATGTCCCTTGGCGGGGCCTTAGAAGATGGTTTGGGACGGAGGGCCTTGTGAGCTCTTTCTATCTCAAACTCTGGTGCCATAGAGGTGCCTTTAATCATCCTGAAGAGGTCCTGCAGGTATCCCTGCAGAGCATTTGGATGGAATACCCCGTATTCGTAAGTTATTCCTCCTGCTGTGGTTGTCCAAGTCTTCTATCCGGTCAAGTAAACTTTGGACCATGTTATTGTTTTGTTGTGTTTGTTACGTAGTGTCCTTTAGTTTCTCCTGCAGAGCACCTTGTGACTGTTCTACGGTGGCAACTCTCTGTGTCACTTCCATGAGGTCCCTGCGTAGCTCACTGAACAGGTTTTTAATTTCAGAAACCACTTCTTTTATATCCTCTTTAGAGGAGAGAGATATCAAGTCCTCCTTTGATACATACTGAGGCAGAGTATGAGGTAGTGATGAGGTTTGGGCTGTTCATTAATGTTCATTTGCTGCTGTGTTTGACTTTCATCATCTAACTGTTTCTCCACACTCTTGAGATAGTTGTTCATTTTTCTAGTTTTGGAACCTTTTTCTTGCATTCCTGTTTTTCTGAGCTATCTTGTGTCTGGAACCCAAAGGTGGCCTGGTTAAAAACTGTGCTGTATGGTTCAGAGGTTTTTTTTTGTTTGTTTTTTTTTTCCCCCTGCTGTTCTGTCTCACAGCCCGTTAATGAGGGTGTAAGCTGCACGTGAGGCAACCCTTATGGTGCAGTGGGGCTAGTTATAGGGTAAAGTCACTTCTTTCTTTGTTTCGTGTGCAAAGAAAACTCTGTTAAGGCTTGTGGTCTCTCCCCTTTTCCCCCACCACACTATTTATTGCAGTTTTAACTTTAATATGTAATTTCTAATTTTCAATGTTAGGGCCCAAATCCGGAGTAACACTGCGTCACTTGCGTGTGGTAGACAGACTATGCAGACACACTCTAGCAAACAGGCCTCACTCTAAGGAAAGTTATTAATGTCCTAAACAGTTAAGCCCCTTGTTATGCCAGTCTTATCTTCTATATCACAAATTGCAGAAGTGCCGGTCACTCACCACAATGTGACTGAGCCTGCACACAGTGATGGTTCCGGCGTGGCAGTACGGCTGAGCCCGTGAAGCTGTAGGACCGCTATGTGTTAAATTCCAGCCGTGGGGTATGCCCCACTCAGCTGCAAGTAATTGGTCTGCCGGTATCTGGGTAATCTTCACCTCGAGTGACTGTGTGGTTTTTGGATGATGCTGCGCACTTCAGTCAGGTCGGGGCCTACCTCTGATTCCTCCGCTTTCTTGTTGCTCTGGTTATCTCTCAGGGTCAGTTTTTGGGCTGTGTATCCGCTCCCCTTGGTTCAGAGATGCAATTGGGAGATTATTTCAGCCTTGCTATAGAATTCATATTATGTGAGCCAACTTCAGCTCCGGAGCTCTAGGCTAGTGCGACCATTCTCCTGCACGGTCAGGCTCCGCCCCAATGCCAGACATTTTTATTCATAATTACTTTAATTTGAAGGCTGAAAATTGACAAATTTCCATTATCCTAAACAAGGTTATCATATTTAGCATTTGGTTGCATATCATTTGTATTCAATGACTTTCTCAATTCTGTCATCAATAGATATCACCAGATGCTGGGTAATTCTCTAGTAAAACCATACCATGCGTGTACTGCAGACATAGGGGCCGATTTATTAAATGTGTGTCCAACATGGTGTGCTCAGCAGATCGTGTCCGACAGACATCGCTGAATGCCAACAGCATACGCTGTTGGCATTTAGCATTGTACAAGCAGTTCTGGTGAACTGCTTGTGCAATGCCACCCCCTGCAGATGCACAGCCAATCGGCCGCTAGCTTAGGGTGTCATTTAACCTGATTGTGTGAGATCAGGTGGATTGATGTCCACAGCCTCAGAGGTGGTGGACCAGTTAAGGAGCAGCAGTCTTAAGACCGCTGCTTCTTAACTGCTGTTTTCGGTGAGCCCGAAGGCTTGCGCGGAAACAGGGGCATCAGGGGCCCATTTGGCCTTTAATAAATCGGCCCCATTATCTATTCATGTTATTTTGAGGCATTTACTTTAGTTGTGTCTTTACTAATTAAAATGCATGCTCAGCTGGATTTAGGTTGGGTGATTAGTGTGGCTGTTCAAAACACGCTAGGGTTGCCAACTTTTCTTGAATAAAATAAGGGAGATTTAGAAATTGACAAAGTTTCATACATGAAATAGACAAACAGGGTTAATGTGGCATAAAGTAATGCAGATATGGTACATGTGAAGATAATTACTGAATTTAAATATTATAGAGCTATTATGTGTATGAAAATAAAGTGTATAGACTACACAAGATACATGTACTGTATAGTGTATAGGGACAGCACATTGTATATACACAGCTCCCTGTATAGTGTATAGGAACAGCACAGTGAATTCTCACAGCTCCCTGTATAATGTATACACACAGTTCCCATAGCTATAGTGCAGCAATTGTTCTAGTTAGTATTTGTTTAGGAATACATTTGTCCTTATAAATTGGTATAAATAACATGTCTACACTTGAAAGAAATAACAAAAGACAACAGTTAGGTAATAATAAAAATGTTCTGGTTAATCTGGGCCCTGCATCAGAACACAGTAGTGATATTAAACAACTTTTTAACAAATTAGAAGATTTAACTAAAGATGAGCATCGACATTGGTGGGATCTAGAGGCCTTAAAACATTATAAAGAGATTTGCAAAATACCTAGGGGTTTACGTATTCTCAAAAATTGCTCCTTCAAAAATGTTCCTTCAAAAATGATCCTGAAATTGCTCCTTCAAAAATGATCCTGGTTTGACATTTTGGAAAATTGTTCTTTCAAACTTATAGAATTATTAATTGAGCACAGAAGAAAACTAGTGGAAGAGATTGGACTAGAGATTGAAAAAATTCAGAAAGAGTTGGAACCCCTAGAGAATCATTCTGATTATAACAGACATAATGAACATAATTTAAAAATAACTGATGAATACCAAAATGAGATTATAGCAAAAAAAGAGAAAAAAAGACTAAGGGATGAGGAAGATTACTCTAAAGGAGAGGTTTATACGTTTAATAGACAGAATAATTCCAATAGACCTTATAAAGCTAATAGATTTCAGAATCAAGAACGGTCTAAAGTTGCTCATAACAGTTACAATACAAATGGGGATGTTCATAGTACTGAACATCATAAGCACCATAATTCTTCTAACACATATAGGGAACGTCCACATTACTCGCAACATCAACAAACCAATAATAGACAACAACACTACCAACATTCCACAGGTAGAAATTTAGGGTACCATTCTGGAAATGAAAGAAATTCAGGATTTCATCACTCTGGTAATAAAAGAAACCAAAACCAAAATTATAATAGACAACATTATTATAATGAACAAGGTCACAACACTCCACCAACCCATTTGTTTCATGCACAATATCAATCACCTGTACCCAACCAAAATAGATTTGAGGTCTTACAATCACATAATAGAGAACCGAATATGCAAGAGAGAAATAATAGACAGCATAATCCCTCTAATCCCCTAGAAGGGCCATCTGGATTGACTAATTATGTGGAGAACAATCACATTAGCAAGGTTTTTTTAGACAAACCCCCCCCCCTGAACCTAGCACCACTTTGGAGGAAAGACGCTCAGCATCTACCCCAAAAGCCCAATCAAGGGTTAAAAAGAATGTACGGGCAAGAGAGAGAAGAGGTAGAGGGGACTCCACAAAAAAAAAAACTGGAAAAATTAAAGAAAGGTATATTTAATCTATCTAGCTACACACTTAATAATGACGAAATCAGAGTCTTGGGCAAAGGCCTTTCTTTTTGTCCTTCAAATACCCACACTATATTTAATTTATCTGTGGATTTTAATAGATTCACACGTAAATTATCCTTACAAAAATATTTTGCAAAAAAAACATTGATAAACAAAGGGATTGAGGGTACACCTATCTTAACTAATTCGATGCCTGAAAGACATCCCCAACTAGTGGTTCACAATGATATAGATCATATAGTGGACCACCTATATGATGGCTATATACACTCAGATAAATCCTCTAGCTCCTCCTTCATGCCACCAAGAGAGGAAGGTTCATTTATAGATTTATTTCAAAACCTTGTATTAGAAGATCTAGCTCACATCCCGAAAAATATCCTAGGTGATTCAAATCTATGGCCCAATGAAAGAAGAGCTCTTATGAACCTATCCAATAACGATTCAATAGTTACAGGCAGATAAGGGTGGCGATATAGTCATACTAGACTACCAGGATTATCTTAAAGAAGCAGAATAATTTTGGATGTTCAATACTATAGACCCCTAGATAATGACCCCACGTTTGTGTTTATGAAGAAACTAAATTCAATTATTCAATTTGGGTATGAGGAAGGGATTTTATCACTTAAAGAAAAACAATATTTAACACCTAAAATTCCTAATATTCCGTATTTTTACTACTTACCTAAAATACATAAGAATATACAAAAACCTCCAGGTAGGCCTATAATAGCGGGCATGAATAGTATTACAGATCATATTTCGGCCTATATAGATTTCTATTTGCAGAAATACGTTAAACAACTTCCTTCATTTATCAAAGACACTACAGACCTACTTCAAAAACTCTCGAATATCAAGAGATAATAAATATATATGGATAACATGTGATGTAAATGCACTGTATTCTAATATATCACACGAAATAGGAGTAAAATGTGTATCTGACTATCTATATGATGATATCTACATGCCCAAAACACAAAAAGAATATATTTTGCAGCTAATAGACTTCATATTAAAACTAGTGATGTCCCGAACTGTTTGCCCACGAACGGTTCACTGCGAACATAGCT
>CAJPDP010054706.1:0-13497 GCA_905336975.1 Bombina variegata variegata
GGTTCAGTGTCCCTTTAACAAGCAAACTTGTGGTTTTAACAACCCACAGTGTCTTATGCTGTATGGATAACATTCATAAGCCATATTACTGATTTTAAAACCAGCCTAGAATTAGATTTCCTAACTCATCACCTCTACCGCTATATTTCTTATACATAATGCGACGTGAAGGGGATTCCTGACAGCCATGTTGAGAATAATTGTAATTGAGTGAATAATTGGTTTAAGCGAAATGTCCCCACACCGTAACAATTTATCTGAAAATAAATATTGTGTATGTTTATTGGAGGTCATTATTGGGAGTCAATATTTGTGATCTATATTTTATCTGTAATTTGGATTTAAGATTTTGGAATCTGACGTATACAGTAGTGGGTAAACATTTTTATCACATCTTATGATGTCTCCTTTTTTTTTTTTTTTTTNNTTTTTAAAGATTTTTATTAGAGAATTCAATGTTACAACATAGGCAATATAAATTCAGATTCACAGGATCAACGTGATACAAACAAAACCACTATTATCCATAGGTAGGAGCCAATTATATATCAAATATGATGTCTCCTTTTTAATCATCATTTAAAAACTGTGACAAATCAAATGCCTTATAATAAATAACTTTAGTGTTTTTTTCCTTCCATTGAAAACTAGCAGTTCATGTTAATACTCAAAATGTTAAATCTTTTAATGCTCCTATTATACAATTTTTTTCACCTGACAATTCTGCAAAGACATTAGATGGTAGATTCAAAGTTCTCTGTCTAACTGACTGATCTTTCTATGGGAGGGAGCAGAAATGAAGAAAAATTGCTTCTGTCACTCTTGTGTTCCCCCGTGACTAGCTGTCAGAAATCCATTTTCAGTGCAAGCCCCACCACATATAGTGCCTGAAAGACATATCACGTTGCCATAGTGACAGTGGTTGCCTTTTTTGCCCCCTCTTTTTCTCTTTTCAAGCTGTTTTTTTCACGTTCTCCTTAATGTCTACAGTGCAGTACTAAACATCCAACTGTAAATTTAGGTCAAGAAAGAAAGCGTTTTGCGAGTACTAGCGCAGTGCTTTCTGGGAGGAACCATATTTGGTAGCTGCTTGAAGATTCTCAGTGCTTGTCAGCAGCATCGTCTGCAGCCTTATCTTTCATCTCTGGCATAGCTGTAAGCGACTTTTACAAGACGAGAGCTAAGGGAATTGATCCTGAATATTTGGATGCTAATATTTGTTCCCTGTTAATTGTGTGCAAGATGATTCACATTTTATTTTCTTCCTTCTGATTATCCCAGGCTCCCCCTCCCTATAATTTCTTCTCCATCCCCCGTTTCATGGTATCTGGCTTAGCCAGTGCTTCAGAACCCATTGCTGTGCGCAGTGTAAGCTTCTCACAAGCAGGTATGCAGAGGAAAATAGTCACAGCGATACAGGGGAAGGTGCTCTATTAATGGAGCCAGTGGTGGTAGAAATGTGCATCCTAACACATCAGGAATGGGGTGTACTACTAGTCTGATCCTTTTCAAAGGCATTTACACTGTGCTAGAGAGAAACTGTGCTTATATCTGCAAACACCAAGGAGATGATAACAATGCTGTGGATTTTACAGCACAGAGCCTATCAAGGGAGGATTCTGGACTCACTCATTCATCTCAGGTAAATATGGCTTTTCTCTGCCACTTACGGGTGTGTTAGGAGCCTTTAGAAAAAAGGTCTATACCACTTTTTGTACCTAAACACAATCTATAAAGGATTGCAATACACCTCTTAGTTACGTTTTATTGAAAATTCTTGTTTGGATAAATTGAATTATTTTTTTTTTTTAACTATTGCATCAGCACCAGTTATTGGTAGTTAAGCAATTCTTTACTATCCATTTTTATGTGTTAAAAATGATTACACAGTGAAATCACCCATTGAAAGACTGCATGGATTTCTTTTTTTTTTTTTATTATTTCATTTTTAAATGGCTTGAAATAGTGATATCATAAAATGGTCTTAATTAATATGCGTTTGCAGTGAAATTCATATATATTGATTTCAAGGAGGTCTGAACAAGAAACAGACATATCTCATTTCAATCACAAATGTTATTGAAGAGATGTTTTGTTGAAGTATCTGTTTTATATTTTACATCATTGCTTTTACAGCTGGCTTGCTGTAGGGTGGATCACTTGGAAGAGGCAGCATAACTAAAATACGGTCATGTAAAAAAATGTTTTTTGAAATCCACTTATTATTTATGGATAAGATGATTTGTGTAATGTATTCTCTCTGTTTTTATAACATAAACATTTCAAGATCGGTTAGTTCTACATAGAATATTCTGAAATACACATTAGAATTTAGAAATCCAAGTGGAGTAGATTTTCATTTTCAGGTTATTTAATATGGATACCTTTAGTTACAAAGTCACTAAGGTGCAGTTACGAGTGTCCAGTTATAGGCGTGAATAATAAAACATTTATTCTGTGAAAACATTTACAAACTATCCTGGGGTGTCTTAACTGATGGTTCCCAGATGTATTTATTTTTCTCAATAAAATACCCTGGCTTTTCAGTGTGGATGTTCAGCCTTTTCACATGGATGGCTGCAATGGAATTTTTTATGTTTTTGAGACCAAAAATAGTATTCAATTTAAAAATGATATACACTAATATATAAATAAACTTAAGAACCACAGGCACTGAAACAATACTGTAAGGATAGGAATTGAATTAGAGGGCCAAATAAAAATACCCAGAAAGGCTGCTTTGTGGTCCTCGAGGCTTAAACTGATCATAGCCTGGGTTAGAAGGTTAAAATGTGCACTTGTTCACTCCATACAGTTAATGACTCTCTGGCTGCACAGAGCTTGGGATTTCTAAATAGCTTTAAAAATATAACATTTTGCTTTGTTTGAGGGTTACAGTACACGTCTCTTATTGCAAGACTGGACAAATTTGTTTGAAATCCATCAGGCAGTTTGCAAATGTCTGGCTCCTAAACATTTCAGAATGGCTCAACAAACCCCCTTACCAGGGTACCTAGGGCACCTTACAAACTACACCTGGATTTGGAAGTTCTGAAGCTACCACCATACTGAATGAACAGTGCATCTCCAAGCAAACTTTCACTTTTTATTATATAATTAAAATGCCCAAATTATTTTACTTTAGTGTAAGAATGTGAATAAATGTGCGTTCAAACACCACCTTAGTACCCAGCACCTGCAGCTTGTTTTTACTGGGCTGCAATCAAGCCAGGTTGCTCATTGCATCACCTCTAGGCTATATTTGGGATTTGCAACTCAGACTTGTGACCAGTACAGGTTAAAAGAAGATCCAATGAAGTGGGAGAATCTTTGCTATGTTCTTTTCATGGGTCAGTTTGGATGTGGAACCAGTGCTGAGCCCCAACAACGTGCTTCATTTTTTTTATGGGTAACCTCAGTGTCATTCCGCATGGGGACCTAGTGATGCTGTACAATCTTCCTCATGGGCTTTACAATATCACACTGTGCTGGGTGCAGGTGGGAGGGTAAAGTTTTTATTTTTTTAATTGTGTGTCAGCCATACCACTTATTTATGCTTCATCACTTATATTTTACACCTTTCACAAAATGTAATAATGTCTAGTTCACAGAACTGTACAGAGAATACTTTTTTACACAGAGACACATCAAAGACTTGTCTTTGTAACTGATATTAGAAATGAGTGTCCAAAAGTGTTGGCTGATAGATCAATAACCACAGCACTAAGCTACTTTCATAAGTAGGATGTCTCCAGTGCCTTGTTCACTTTTGTTTTTTAAAACCCATAAAACTACACCCTCTCTGCTAATAGGTAAGTTCCCTTTACTTCCTAATGTAGCTGTGTAGTGTAAAGGTTCCTTAAACATAATGTAACTGGTCAGGATTTGCATTTCTATTATAGTAATCTGTCAGTTCAGGTGTACTCCTGCCCTATATCACCTTTTTATGATATCACTTACATGAAACGCGTTTAGGTACATTGCAATCATACGTCACTTTTTCTTGATATCGCAACCCTCATTTTAAATTCTCTCTCACACAACTTATTCACCAAATGGAAGGTGTTAACCCCACTCTTTAAAAGGAAAGCGAAGCAAGGCTAACAGCCTCACCTCTCCCCTCAATGTGTCGCACTTTTATGGCACAACCACCAATCATTTTCTCTTCTCAATTTTCTGCTCACAGTGGTCTCCTTCTTCCAACTCATGGCTACCCAGACGCTTAGGTAGGTGGTTAGTTAACTGCTGCACGTATTCTTAGAAATTAAAGGAATAAAAAGGTCAAACATTAAATGATCATGGATGCATTTAGTTTGAAACATTAGCATTTTTGCAATATACTTCAATGAGCAAAAATGCTTCTAGTAAAAGTTATTACTGTTTTTCTGCGGCATACACACATATCCTGTGAGGGACCATGCATCAATATTAAAACACCATGCCTGCTCAGAGAGGTGGCGGTGGTGTGTATTGCTACTTAATTTGTGTCCTCAGAGAGTCAGCAGTAACTTGTATAACATGTGGTGCACGGGCCCTCACAGGATATGTGTGTATGCCACTGAAAAACAATAATAACTTTTACTAGAAACATTTTTGCACATTTAATTTGGGACATTTCTATCCCTAAGGGGTTAAATTACCACAAGAGTACTTTATAGCAGTGCATTAACCCATTGCCTGTGGGTTTGGTTTATTAAAGAGATGAAGAGGTAAGTTATTGCTGTAGGAGTATGTGTGCTTTGGGAAGCAACGGTTGTCATTTTAGTGTTACTGCAGTGAGTTAATCCACATGATTACAAAGAAAACGCCTAAACACAACCCTAGCATACTGTTGCAACACACTTTTGTTGTAAAATAATAAACAAACAAATGAGTTCCTGAGGCAACATGCACTGGGTTGTCCGCTAATCAAGCCGGTGCACCAAAACCTACTTGCTAATCAGTGGCTAAATACGTGCTCACGTTGGTACCTGGGAATATTGCACATATGCTGGTCTGTGTTAAAAAGAAAAAAGCTAGAACAAGAGCAGCCTTTTTTAATGAACACATTTGTATGTGAATGTGCATTGCAATAGTATGCTGTATAGCCCAGCGGCAGCGTGTTATTGACTTGCATATCCCTTTGTATTATGGCATAGAAGAAATAGAGAACAGGGGTTTTATGGTTTGTATTGAATTGAAAAGATGAAATACCATGCTACACAACAACCATTGTTACAGATAAAAATACAATTCATGTTGTGTCACTTTAAACTATGAAATGTTTTGTCTGCTCATAAGGAGTCTAACAATACCAGTGAAATGAATGTTAATAAAACTTTGGATATCTAAAGCCCAGGGCTTGACAAATCATTGTAGCAATGAGTCATGGCTTCTAAAATTCTAGCTCTGGCTACTCAGTTTTTGTTTGTTTCTATATTAAATCATCCCCTTCTAAAAAAAAAAACTTGAAATTAAAAATTATTGGCTAGCTCCACACTATTGTTTTTGACTCCTGAGGATACAGCTGAAACTCTTTACTTGCTTTTAATTTTCACTATCCAAAAGCTGTGGTAAATTATAGATCCAGAATCTTTAATCCCTTCCCTCATCTTTGTTGTTTAAGGATTAGAAATCTTTGCACAATTGGACATAAATGAAACACATCATTGTAATTAGTATTGTATAAGGAATCAAATAAAATATTATTTTTTAAAAACAATGCTTCCACATACCTTTTATTTAACTTGTAAAATCTGTTGAAATAAGCTGTACTGACCGCCCACAAAAGGAGGCAGAGTTTGTTAAATTGGCTACCACACCCCAACCAATGGTGAGGCAGCTATGCCCATTAATTTTAATATTCAGATAAACTATTATGCTTCACATTGTATGCACACTTTTCATATATGGGTATTGCATGCGCAATAGTTTGCCAAACCGCACAGCAGACATCCTTTGTTCTACTATGCGTTGCATGTGCAGAAGGGGTCCATACGTCAGTAAAGTGCGCTGATTATGCCAGCTTCTGTTTACTTTAAAATGACATTGCTTATTAGTCTCGGGTTTCTAATCCACTAAATAATTAATATTCACCTTGCTTGTTGGTCTAAGGTTAGTTTGGCATACTTTTAGCCAAATTGTAGTTCTTCTGCTGCTCTATCGTCAGCTCTGTACACGTGCTTTCACACTTCTACCCTGTGGTGCGACACTCCCAACGACATTGGGATGGAAGTATCTGCCCTGCATCCGGTGCCTTTGTAGTGAGGCAACACTGTAGAGAGGGGCACACCCCATCAAACCACTTCAGGTCCCAAAGTAAACTGAAAACACCACCGGAAACAGAAAGGGATCATGTGGTGTACTAGACAGCCGAGAGGGAACAAGCCGTGTATGGCCGAGTTTCCTGCAAAATGTAAATAAAGAAACGGACGCGCTGCACAAAAAATACAGGCAGTGAAGTTAAAAAATAACTTTTATTGATCCAAATATAAAACTGACATAGGAGCAAGGATCAAAGAGAATCCTTACGCATTTCGTGCCCACCCTAGTCCCTTAAAGGGACATTAAACAAGTTGGGATGAAGACAAAATATAATATGTACTTTAGTTACTTTACCTGCAAATGTATGCTGCAGTGCCTCACCATTAAACCTTTCTTTTAAGTTTCTGAATTGTACAGCTCTATCTCCCCTCACACATTTCCTTTTATGGCTGAATCTATCTCCACCTTTGCTTTGGTAGAATGCAAGACTTTAACACTCAGTATCTGCTGGAGCATGCCTAGAAGCAAATAAGCTGCTGTGAACTCAGTTGAAATAAAATGCCTGTGTTTCTGATGCTAAACACTGATAAGGGGAGGTGGATCAGACTTCTGTAACTAATTTAGTTTATTTTTTTAAATACTTGCCAGCAATTTTTAAACATTTTTTTTTATGCAAACTATTTTTACTTAATTAGCCCTTTTAGGATATACACAGATCTCAATATGTTTTATGGCACTTTAATCATAAGAATGAACGTTATAGTGGAATCTCCCTATTTAAAGGGACATCCAATCACAATGTGCATATATTGAAAACAATTAAAAACACTGAAACATTCAATGTTGTGTGTGAAAAACGGAGCAAAGAAGCAATAACAGTACAATAGTATTAATTCGATAATAGTACATCATTTAACAATAGATTACTATGGGTAAATTAATGACACAGTCTTACAAAAATAAACAAAATTACTTATTCAAGTAATGTCAATACGGGATTACAAATGAGACGCATACAGCAAGAGGTAGCTCCCATTAAAAGGATGATTATTTGACATATTGTTGAACATGTAAGAGGATATAACACAAATCAAACAACAAAGAGGCTCATGTCCCAGTCACGATTTAATCCTGAGGGAGGAATTGTTCTAAGTCTCTGAATCCAATAAAGTTCACTTTTTTGCAAAAGTTTGTATCTATTATCTCCCCTAAGTGATGTAAATGCTCTATCAATTACACTGACCTTCATAGGAAAACCACTAGTCAAATGTATGAGATTAAGATGTCTAGCTACAGCAGAGTCCTTATTGTAGTTTTTGGAGTCCCTAATATGTTCTCTCACTCTGGATCTAAGCTCCATAGAGGTCTGGCCCACGTACTGCAGGGAACAAAGGATGAGAGAGGGGGCTGCATATGCACATGCGTCAATCGTTAGGCAGTTGAAATGTGCATGCGGGCCACCATGTTGTTTCTATTTAATGTTTGGAAGGTGGGGGAGTGAGGGCGCTAAAATATAGCTGAAGGAATCAAATTGGTAATTATGTGTAAGTAATACAAAGTAAATTAGTGATATCAGGAAGCAGTGTATAAAGTGCAATATGCTTATGTGTAGATTAAATATTCACAATGATAAAAAAGATGTATACCCTAAGAAGTGTAACAAATATAATCACAATATTGTGTGTGTGGATGAAGAAAAAACTATATATATTGGTACTGTATGTTAAATACAATTTATAGGGACGGTAATAAAAACTGTCTAAATATAGTAAATAAGATGAAAACGATCTATACCGTGAGAAAGTGCAATGTGCTATTTTAAAGAGGCAAATAATGTGTGGTACCCCTAACTTTAGGGATGATATAACATAAAACCTTATAATAAATACAATATATTAGGCAAGTATATAATTAATTTTTACATATAGGGAGGATATAGTACATAGAAAATTCATAGATCAGACCTTTTACGATTGAATAGCTAATATGGTGACTTATATATAAGAAATCAACTGGGGAATATATAAAATTCAATATAATTTATTAGAATGTAAAACATGACTTCTCAAACTATCCTAATGAACTACGGGACGTCTCCCGAAAAAAGCTAAAAATTATTCTGAATGGCTCAGTAATATATCGATATAATGAACACAATTGTCATATTACATAAACATAGTATCAAACAGGATTGTTGTATATTAGTGTATGATAACTCCAAATGTAACGTATATGATTGCTCTGGTATAGTTACTTGGTAGTGCTTGTGGCCAGCTGGAATTTTGAGCCGTTATGAGATAGTTCAATACACTACGTTACTCATAATTTTGGCAAAATCAAGAGTTCAAGCTGTATTGCAAGTAAATCTTATACTGTCCAGGAACAAAGTCTCTATAGTACACCTTAGGTTACCTTATTTTCTTTGTATATGCAATTCCGTTCGTTACTTGGCTAATGTTGTGCCAGCCACGCCGCAAATGTTCGGCGTCTGACGTCGCACTCCTTGAGTGGGTGGATTCAATCTGATGTTTCTGTTACCTGTTATACTTCGGTAATGCCTTATCCTTCAAATTGACACTTTGTGAGCCAAGGAAAAAAAACTGCACTTAGTGCTATGCACGCAGTTAAATATAGTTCGATTGGCAAAGGGATCAGGTAGAATTCAAACGTGAAGAAGATATGAAAATAACCCGGGTTATACAGTTACAATCTTATCCTTACATGTAACAGTAATAAACGTTCATGAATGTCAGCAAACAGGTCACACAGCTCGACGCATTTCGCTCTATACAGAGCTTTATCAAGATGCTGGTGACTTGTGATTTCTTCCCTTTTAAATGCCATGTTTAATCCTGATTGGTCAGATTTTAGTTGTTAATAAAGGTGGATTTAAAGGTAACTCATACAGGTGTCTATGTTGTTTCCCAAGTCTTTATTTGCGGTTTAAGGTGGAAAGTTATTAATCTTTGTGCCAAGAGCCATTCTATACGTAGTTTCAGATATACGTGTGTTTAAGGATACATTTATCTGATATGACATTTTGTCGTACAATTGCGGTGGTTAACATAACCATTGAAATAATGTGTTAGTTTAAATTATCAATAAAAATTAGGCTAAAAAATTTAAACTAAAAAACTTTTATATACAATAAAAACCTATGATAAAGTGCTAGATTTCAAAGCTTACAACTTATTATACTCAATAGTATTAAAAGTATATATATGAATACGGCCATACGGATGAAAAATTGTATATTTATACGGTGAAAGTAGAGTTCAAGATTATCAATATACATATAATGAGAAATATGTATCATACTAATATAGGGGTAAATAAGAAATATTCATATATGATTAATCCTACATAGTACTTGTTCTGATTTAAAAGTAACAAAAAAAGAAAATATACAGATAGAGAGGGCGATAGAGGAGTATTTGTGTAGAAGAGTGAATTCTAATAATGCGGTTATTTTGTATATTATTCAAACAGAAAAGGGGAAAGGTCTAGTTCAGAATTAAGCCCGTTTGGAAATAATGTATTATATTTATATATCAATTCCGCCTCTTTTATTAGCAACTTTTTTTCTATATTGCCTCCTCTCCAATGTTTTATGTACTTTTTTAATTCCCCAATATAACAGATCTTTAGTGTTACTTTTGTGTACAGTTTTAAAATGTTTATAGAGATGAGTGTCATCAATACCTTTCTTAATATTGTTCAGATGCTCCCTAATTCTATCTTTTACCATCCTTTTTGTTTCCCCAAAATAAAATAAATTACATGAACATTTTAGGATGTATATTACATTTTTGGTTGTACATCTTATAATCTCTTTTCTGGTGAAAGATTTTTCTGAGTCCTTAATCTTTAAATTATTTATTTTCTTACTATGACTGCAGGCCTTGCATGAATAACAAGGAAAAAATCCTGCAATATTTCTACCCATTAGATCTTTTTGTATTGGGTGGCTTTTTTGGGGGGCCTGAGATCACTAGGGGCCAGAATGGTTTTTAGATTTGTTGCTTTTTTGAAAATAAAGTTTGGGTTTTCCGAGATTTTATCTCCTAAGATATCATCTTCCTTGACTAGATGCCAATGTTTTTTTACAATTTTTTTTAATGATATTGTGATCTGCATGATAGTCAGTTATAAAGGGTATTTTTATTTTTTAAGTGTTTTCTGTTCTTTTTTCTTTGTATGTAAGCAGAGCATCTCTATTTGTATTTCTAGCTCTTTCCATTGCTTTTTGTGTAGTTTCAGTTTCATATCCTCTAGAGTGGAACCTTTCTGCTAGCTCTTCTGACTGTTTTTCAAAATCAATAGATCTAGAACAGTTTTTCTTTATACGTAAGAATTGTCCTATAGGGATATTCTTTTTCCATGTGTCTAAGTGACAGCTATTGGAGTGTATGTAATTGTTGGAGTCGTTTTTTTTAAAATGAGTTCTAGTTTTTACTTTTTCATCTATAATCATTATTTCCAGATCTAGAAATGTAATTGTACTTTTGCTCCAATTGGAGGTAAACTTTAAACCCCAAGTATTCGTATTTTCGTTTCTATTTAAGTAGAACATTGTTATATGGGCAACATAATAAGTATTAGAATGGGTTTGGCAAAATTATAAATTTTTATTCAAAATGTCCTATCCCTTTAAGGTAATTATTTTGACCATGTTTGCACAATCATAAAGTGAGCACGGTTGAAAGACTTTAAAGGGACATAAAGGTCAGCATTTTTAAACGTTCATGATTCATACAAAGATTATTCATATTGTTTTTTTGTAATCTATACTCTTGTCCATCCATTACTTTTATACTGGTTTAAACTGTCCCGTCCAGTCTTATAAGTTTGAATTTAAAGGGACATGAAACCCCAAATGTTTCTTTCATGACTAATATAGAGCATGCAATTTTAGACAACTTTCTAATTTACTTCTGTTTTATAAAATTTTCTTCACTTAGTATCTTTTGTTGAAAAGTAGGGAAGTAAGCTTAGGAGCAGGCATGTGCCTGGAGCACAATATGGCAGCAGTTTTGCAAGAATGTTATCCATTTGCAAGAACACTAGATAGCAGAACTATTTCCTGCCATGTAATGCTCCAGACATCTACCTAGTTATCTCTTCAACAAAGAATACCATTTAATAATAGAAGCAAATTAGAATTGTTTTTTTTCTTCTTAAATTGTATGCTCTGTCTAAATCACAAAATATTTTTTGGGGTTTCAGATTCCTTTAATTTGTCAACCTCTGTATATGAGTATGTGTGCACACTGACAATCAGAATTCCTAACCATCTCACATTTTGTTTTTGGAACCTTTTCCCTGCTGGTCCTCCACTTTTCTCCTTTCTCTGTAAATGTTCTACATCACCACCTACCCAAACCCCTGAAATGTTCCATTCCAGTCCATGTAATAGCAGTCCTTGCTTGTGCCATTCTTATCTACACCTACATTATGACCTGGCTCTGCCTTTGGCTCTCCCTAAAACAGTCCTATTGTCCATGGCCTCTTGATCCCAGATCAAATCAGGAAAGTTTTGAGGATATCTCGTGTTATCAAACCAGCTTCTCTTCATATATTGCTTTCTTATTTATATATCTGTAAGCAGCAACTGTGATTTTACTACTCAGTTATCTAGAAAACACCCTCACCAACTCAGACTTAACCATGAATAACGGAAATACATTATACCTGCCATGGGGATAACAATTTCTGGTTCAGAAAATTAGAAATAGTTCAATTTTCTGAGCTAAATTACATGAAAAGGGGGCAAAATAAATCATGAAAATATATGCAAAGTTGTTTCATTATACATTAAACATTTTATATGAAAATCTTTAGGTGTTTGCTGTCCCTTTAAATTGGTAACTCAATGACACTACACTGACTGAAAACAACATTTACAGACAAGATAATCTAGAACCTTTTTCTTTTTTTTTAAATGTATTGCATAGTTGTTTTAATAATTGTATTCTTTATATGCTCAAAACATTAAATTTCAAGTGAAGTGACATGTTTTAAAATCAGACCCGGAATTTTAGCGATATTTTAGATGGACTTGAATTGATCACTTCAGGTCCGGAATCTAAGCAATATTTTACAGGGACTTTAACTTCTAGCTGTGTCATTCTAATACCCCATGCTCTGGCTGCCTACTTCAAAACTTATATTTTTTGTGAGCTAAAGGTTTGAACTGTAATCCAATCAGTGCTCTAGCTACAAAAAAAAACTGCTGTA
Source organism: Bombina variegata variegata (assembly GCA_905336975.1). NCBI lineage: Eukaryota > Metazoa > Chordata > Amphibia > Anura > Bombinatoridae > Bombina > Bombina variegata. The sequence goes on from CAJPDP010054706.1 coordinate 12,481, forward strand.
TGGCTAGCGCATAGATGAAAGAACAGTTCAAACCGTTCACAAAAAATTAGCATTAAAAAGTACGTTACAGCGCATCTTCATTAGAAGTGATTAATTAAAGTCCATGTAAAGTATTGCTTAGATTCCAGACTTGAATTTAAAACATGTCAAACTTACCATCACTTTAACTAACTTGATTAAAATAGCTAAAATATCCACTAAAACATCTATGGTTAGGTGAAATGTGAGTATCTTAATTTAACCAACCCCCCAGCCCACTAAAATCAGTTGCTATATCTAAGCTCTCACATGTAGTTTTTTTTTAACTAATATTTAAAATCTCTTATGACTAATCTCTCAGAATGGTAGCTAACGAGAATAAAACACTGTCTCTCCTTCCTTTGGGTGAGCTTCAGTTTACTTATAATCATCCAGTACACAATGTTTGTGCTTGCATGCAAACCAAACATTAAAAATAGGAAAATAGTTTACATTTTTAAAGATGATAGTAGTAGGTGTATTTATATTTTCCAAATCTTTTAAATTAGTAGTATTTTTGGAGATTTGGGTAATAATACATTGATGGGATTAGGGTTAGCCGTAAAGAAATACAGGTATCTTAATATGTGGTCAGAATTCTAATCTGTGAATCCCAAAACTAGCTCACATGTGTAAACCTGTCCCCAGCTAATGTCAGTAATAACACTGAACTTGCACTACCACTGTAAACAGCACAATTGTTTTGTTGCTTTAAAAACCCATATGCACACTGACACACAGATATGCACACACATATTTGACACACTCACAGATGTGCAAATACACATACTGACAAACATACATGTGCACAGACACGTGCACACACACATATATGTACACAGACACGCACACACAGACGTGCACAGGCACACACAGATGTACACACATACACACAGATGTGCACAGGCACACACAGACGTGCACAGACACACACATACACACACGCAGTGGCGGCTCGTGGGTTATTCAAATAGGGGTTCACGGACCAGTTATGTAAAA
>CAJPDP010054713.1:0-10634 GCA_905336975.1 Bombina variegata variegata
AATTGTCACCGCTATCTTAAGTACTGTCAGAAAGTCTGCCGGTACTAATATAAAAGGCTTTATTATTTTTTTTTATTTTGATATATTTGCTGCAGTGTTGGATCTCCCCTTAGCCTCCAACCTCCCTGATCCCCTCCAAACAGCTCTCTAACCCTCCCCCCTCTACCTATTTGCCGCCATCTTGGGTACTGGCAGCCAGTACCTAGTTTGCTCAATTTTAGGCATTTTTTGGGCTAAATCATTTTTTTTATGTAGTGTAGCTACCCCCTTTTTAGCCCCCCCCCGATCTCTTTCCCAACAGTTATTCCCCCCTCCATCTCCTTCCTGCCTTTGAAGTTGTGTGTAGTGTGTGCACGCCCAACCCCCCGGATGCATCCGCCCCCCCCTGCACGCTCCCGACATCTGCCACGCACGTGAGCCAGGAACAGCAACTTCTCCAGCCATGAGCTGTCCACCCGCCTTCCTTATATCCCTTCCACCCACCCACCCACAAACGATGGGCGCCATCACTGGCCAATGCAGAGAGGGCCACAGAGTGTGCTTCAAAAGGGTATTGCATGGGGGGCGCGTCCATGCAGCGACTCTAAACGGTCTTATTTTCAGAAGCTCCAGAGGAGGCTGAGATAATCCGCCAATATTCTATGCCAAATCACAGCATCTAGGGAAGAAAATATATCCCTTAGATCTGCGAGGCTCTGTGGATCAAGCACATACCAAACTTGCTGTTCTTATGAATCCAGGGCAACTGAAAGGAATGTCGAGGCCTACAGCAGTGGCTACCTACTAGGCTGAGCACCCCCCCTCCTGCAGTCTATATATGATAGAGTACTGTCTGCAGCTGATCTGAAAAAGCTTATACAATGGCTCGATAAGACTACAGAGCATATCGGACACCAATGGCTAACTCCTACAACCAATTGTAATGAACATGGAGTAACGGAGGAAATATCCTGCATACCTACCGACCCAGAGAGCCCCCATATGGACAGGTATCAATATTAGCAGCATGAACAAGAGGCCATATCACATGCTCTGGACCCTCCGGCTGTGCCGTCGGGACCTGGCGCGGCATGGGGGAAAAGAGAAAGCGATAAAAAACCTTCTTTAAGCCTTTGATTCTGCTCACCTTACAGCTCCCAACTATTATACCTCAGGGAAACTGGGACAAACATCGCTACCTTGATTGCAAGGTACAGAGTAGAGATCTCTGGGAAAAGAAAAATTGTGTGCTTTTACATTCAAGCAGGCAGCGGATCTTAAGGAACTTCTCCACAAACAACAATTGAAAATTGAGCATTGCCTCTAGATATGCACAGTGCTCTCATATCTCATCATGTCTGTGAGAAGGACTGGGGTGGGATAAAATGGCAGACTTTCATAAACCAGAGCTCATCATGAAGCTACTGGACACCTGCAAGACAGCAGAGACTTTCTTCAACACGTGGAAGTATTCATCCTCCCCTATATCCCTACAGTGGTTTGTACCTAATTAACATTTGTACAATCTGAATGATAAATCAGTTACTTTCTTAAGGATTAACTTTGCTCTATATAGCATATTTTACATAAAACAGGTTTCAAAAGTTTTCCAGTTGGTTTTCTTAAGCTCAATCTGTTTTCTAATGTTTTGTAACCGTCTTTATTATATTATAGCATTGGTTCCCATTTAAACTACTTGTCACATAGCAAGTACAGACATGTTATTATCAATATTTTTTTTGCAAAGGTACTGCTTGGGTCATCCTAATTGTATATTGATTGCCAGTATTCAGACCGTGTCCTGTCTGGGGGTTATGAGGGGGCCCCTGGGGGCACTTTCATTATAGGAAAAACGAATAAGGCGCCATTACTATACACTTTAGATCATTGTTGCGAATAATCATGACGGAATACATATGCAGCCCCTGAGGCCGACGCCCGAGGCCGTAGGGGCAAGAAATATAAGACTGAATGTATTCAGTAAATGCCCTGTATTGTAAGAATCCCACATATGACCGTAGGGCAGCCTTTAGTGTGAACATAATATCTGTACACAAATTGTTTATGCATTGGATGAGATACTATGCCTTTATAAATAAAATGTCTCTGTTTAGAGTAAGTAAGACCTCTGATGTTTAAATGATAGTTTACTTTACCTCCTTAATATAACATAAAGCCACCCTAGCTGATATACCCTACAAAATGTGTTCCTATTGTTGTAAAGTGTTGGTTCTCCTGACTTAGGTCTCTAGTTATCTCAACTAGATTTGTTTAGGTTAAAAACATTCTTATACAAAATCTTAACAAGGATCCAAGAATGATCCGTAATATTTACTTTTAAAAATGAGGACAAATATCAAAATGTTTAATAACGAATCTTATATAATCCTTATATACTTATGGTTATAGCACAAATGTACACAAAGCATATTGTTTGTAACTTTCTCAACTGTATAATTGTGTGTGTATACTTGCATTTTGTATTTTACAAGTTCCTCAATAAAAATATTACATTAAAAAAAAGGGTATTGCATGATGCCTTAATATTGAGGCATCGATGCAATACCCTGAAAGTGGCTGGAAGCGATCACGATCACTTCCAGTGCGTGAAACCCCAGAGGACGTGCCAGGCACGTCCTTCATTAACTGACACTTTTTGTAGGACGTGCCTGGCACGTCCTTGGTCATTAAAGGGTTAAAAAGCAGGAATATAAAGATTAGGAGCGGACCATTTTTGGTTCAGAACCTGGGTTATGCTTTCTTATTGGTGGCTAAATGTAGCCACCAATAAGCAAGCTCTATCCAGGGTGCTGAACCTAAAATGAGCTGGCTCCTAAACTTTACATTCCTGGGGCGAGATTACATATGCAGTGTAAGCTTTAGCGCAACTGCTGAAATCCCTATTGCCCATAAGTTCACCTCGCACATTGGGTGAATCACATAAACGGCGCCAGCAGATAATAAACTGCCATAAGTCGAACAAACTGGCAAGGTTCAGAAATGTGCGTAATTACACATTTCTGGTATCACCAATGACTTACGCCAGTATATGATCTTCCGGCACCTAATTTAAAAAAAAAATTAAAGTTGAAATTCCACGTAAAATCAAACCCATCTAAAAATAATTAAACCAACACGTCAAAATCCCTATATCCGCCATCCCCCCACATCGTAACTACTAATAAAAGTTAATAACCCCTATTCCAACATCCCCGCCATTCCCCCCACAATGCAAACAAATATATAAACCCATTAACCTATAAACTGCCATCCCCCAACAACTCAAACTACCTAATAAACCTATTAACATCTAAACCGCCAACCACCCACATCACAATCTACATAATTACACTATTAACCCCTAATCCGCCAACCCCCCCCAACGCAAACAACTAATAAACCTATAAACATCTAAACCGCCAACCCCCCACAACGCAAACAACTAATTAACCTTTTAACACCTAAGCCGCCAACCCCCCACCTTGCAATGTATTAATCTAATAACTAAGCCCCCTAAACTAACAACCCCTAAATTAACCCCAATTCAAATACACTTACATAAAATAACAAAATACCATCTACCTTATAAAATAATTAAAAATGACAAAAAATAAAAATCATAAAATACTTAAAAACCCTAACATTACCCAAAATAAAAAATCCTAACATTACATCAAAATAAAAAACTAAGATTACATTAAAATAAAAAAAGCTAAGATTAAAAAAATAAAAAAGCTAACATTACAGAAAATAAACTAAATTATCAAAAATAAAAAAAGTTATTCCTACTCTAATACCCCTAAATAAAACACCCCAAAATAAAAGAGCCCCCTAATCTAACAATAAACTACCAATAGCCCTTAAAAAGGCATTTGTAGGGCATTGACCTAAGTTTAAAAGCTCTTTTTAAAAAAATAAAAAATAATACAAAGTACCACCTAAAATTAGAATACCCCCAAATATAAACAACATCTAATAAAAAAAAAAACATAATCTACCAATTTCCCCTAAAGGGGGATTTGTATGGGCATTGCCCTTAAAAGGGAAAGTTGCTCTTTTACTGCCCATAAAAATAAAAAAAGCCCTAATCTAAAAAAAAAAACACCCCCAAAAAAAACCTAACACTAACCCCAAGATAGGTACTCGCCATTGATGAAGTCAGGCGATTCATCTTCTTCCAGGCAGCGAAAGGTCTTCATCCAGACGGCTCCATCTTCACCCATCGCAGGCCCATCTTCTTTCTTCTTACCGGAGTCGCGGAGTGGTCGTCGGATGCGCGGATCGGTATTTGGCGATGTGGAGGTCCCTTTTATATTGGGGTACCTTGCATTCCTATTGGCTGAAAATTTCAAATCAGCCAATAGAATGAGAGCTGCTTTAATCCTATTGGCTGATCAAATCTGCCAATAGGATGTAAGCAGCTCTCATTCTATTGGCTGATTTGAAATTTTTAGCCAACAGAAATGCAGGTTACCCCAATATTAGGAATAACTTTTTTGTTTTTGATCATTTAGTTTGTTATTTTCTGTAATGTTAGCTTTTTAATTTTTTGTATTTTTATCTTTTTTTATTTTAATGTAATCTTATGTTTTTTTATCTTAATGTAATGTTAGGATTTTTTTATTCTAGTTTAATGTTAGTATTTTTATTTTAATATAAAGTTAAGATTTTTTATTTTGGGTAATGTTAGTTATTTTTTTTTTAAAGTAATTTATGTTTTTTATTTTTGGTAATTTTTAATAAATCTTTAGGTTAGATAGTATTTTGTTATTTTATGTTAGTGTATTTGAATTGGGGTTAATTTAGGAGGTGTGACATTATGGGGCTTAGTTATTAAATTAATAATTTGCAATGTGAGGGGTTGGCGGTTTAGGTGTTAGTAGGTTAATTAGTTGTTTGCGATGTGGGGGGTTGGCGGTTTAGGTGTTAATAGGGTAATTAGTTGTTTGCGTTGTGGGGGGTTGGCGGTTTAGGGGTTAATACATTTATTAGTTAGTTTGCGTTATGGGGGTTGGCGGTTTAGGGTTTAATAGTTTTATTAGATAGTTTGCGATGGGGGGGTTGGCGGTTTAAGGGTTGATATTTTTATTAGATACTTTGACCCCTATTTATCATGGTCTGGCGGACCTGATCCGACACTGCGGATCAGGTCCGCCAGACCTCGCTGAATACGGCGAGCAATACGATCGGGTTGATTTCCGGCAATGTGTGTCCGCCTGCTCCGGCGATGTGTGTCCGCCTGCTCTCTTTGTGACCGCTGCTTCATAACCGCTGCTTCATAACTGCTGTTTCTGGCGAGCCTGCAGGCTCGCCAGAAACATGGGGCATCAAGCTCCAATCGGAGCTTGATAAATATGCCACAATGCATTGTGGGTGGATGGTGGTTTATGGGTTAACATTTTTATTAGGTACTTTGCGTTGTGGGGGGTTGGCGGATTAGAAGTTAATACTTTTATTAGGTAGTTTACGATGTGGGAGTTGACGGATTAGGGGTTAATGTTTTTATTAGTTATTGCGATATGGGTGGATGTGGCGGTTTAGAGGTTGATATTGCGCATGTATTAGGTGTTTGTTAAGGCTTCCAGGGAGTTATGGTTCTTTTATACTCAGCGCAAGGCTTGCTGCGTCTGCCTATGTGTGGCGAGGTGAAAATTGAGTAAAAAAAGTCCTTGTGCTGAATATGTAAAAACTGCGTCCGACAGGTAAAATATACGTGCGTTACTTGTATGCTGCGCCATATATGTGATTGCTCAATTAGACAAAAAATTGGCTGGACTGGGTTTTGCGCCCAATGTCGCATATGTAATCTCGCCACTGCTTTTTAAAGGACCAGTAAACACAGTAGATTTGCATAATCAACAAATGCAATATAACAAAACAATACAATAGCATTTACTCTGAATTTCAAATGAGTAGTAGATTTTTTTCTAACACATTTCAAAGTAATGTATATTTCCACTCCCCCTGTACCATGTGATAGCAATCAGCCAATCACAAATGCATATACGCATAGTCTGAGTTCTTGCACATGCTCAGTAGGAGCTGGTGACTCAAAAATTTTTACATATAAAAGACTGCACATTTTTTTTAATGGAAGTAAATTGGAAAGTTGCTGTATCTGAATCAGGAAAATTTAAGAAAACCTGAGTGTCCCTTTAAATAAAGATAGCAAGAGAACGAAGAAAAATTATAATAGGAGTAAATTAAAAAGTTGCTTAAAATTGCATCCTCTATCTGAATTATGTAAGAAAAAAAATTGGTTTAGTGTCCCTTTAAGCTATTTTTATTGCCTGTGTTTCCCTACTAAGTAACCTATAAAATAGAAACAACATAATTATGTGACTATCTCAAAACTACAAAAAGTGAAGTTATTATGCCCTTATTTAACATTATCAAAGTTGACTTCATTGATTGCGCCTGGAACTAGGATGTTGATGGCAAAGTCAGGGTGTTATGGTGACTTAGCAGTGTGGTGGGTTAAGGGTGTAACAACATGGCAGTCAGATTTTGAGCTGTAACTAATTGCTTTGTAAGAAAAGGATAAGAACATAGATAACAATAGGAAAGTAAATGCTGCACCAAGAAACAAAATATATTCTTCAGTTATTGTTGAATATGTGGGTTTTTTTATTATAAAATGTACATTTTCTTGTTATTTAGATCCCTGAATTTTCAAGTCATATTTGTCTTGGCGTAGTCAGTACCTGAACAGTACCAGAAATGTTGCAATCAAGACTAGCAGCACGTTCAAAGGTCACTTCCCCATATACTTTTCCCTAAAGGACACAGAAGTCAAAATCAAATTTTGTAGTGGTTCAGACAGAGCATGCAAATTTCTATTTACATATATTATGAGATGTGTTCAGTTAGGTCCTAGCTGTGCACTGCAGCTGTGGGTGTAACTTTAACATTGCAGGGGTTAAATACATAGCAAAGAATCCTGTAATAATACATTGTTGTAACACATAAGAGCATTTTCAATTTGCACTTTAATGTATCTTTATTGTTTCATTAAGTACCAGAACCTCTTCCACTATTCTATACTTAGAAATTTTAATGAATTTCTTATAACATTTGTAACATACCTAACAAGGGATCTTTCTCACTTCCCCCTCTGCCCTTATAATCAAAACCTCTCCGCTCAGGTGAGATATTCTAAAATGATCCTCCAGCACTGCGAGATCCCTAGTGAAATATTCAAAAGGCAGATTTTTCTCCAAGGGGCTTTCCTGCATTTCTGTATGTGAAGGGGAGACAAGCCCAGTGCAATATAGCACTGCATGACATGACAGGTATTTATACTTTGTGGTTTCTATTTTATTTCAATTTACACTTCAGATTAAATTTTATTACATTTAAACTTTGCATTTTCTACTTTGTATTTTATTTTGTATACAGCAGTGTATTTAAGATTGTGAGTTTCTGTGTAACGTTAACAAAGTAGGTTCATACTTTGTATATATATATATATATATATATATATATGTGCATTTTTATAAATTAGATTGTACTTTGCATGTCTTTTATTTAAATTAAAACTAAAAAAACTGTCAGCTTTAGTTTCCCAGAGAGTGTCATTACTTTCTATGGGCTAAATAATCAAACATTCTCTAGTTTGGAGAGAGATTATAGTGCTGACTTCACAGGGGCAGAACTCACTTAATTTTTAAATAAAAGGAGAGGAACCTGGAAATCCCAGAGAGATGAGAGATGCCTTCCATAGAAAGTAATGAAACTTTCTGGCATATAAAATTGTACATGTAAAAAAGAAGGTAACTGGAGAACCCCTGGGCCTGATATAAAGGCTTGGTTTGCATCAGTTCCAAATTAAACTGAAATGTTTTCACTACACTTTAACTTGCTTTTGTCTTTGTTTTAGTATATATTACTTTTCTATTAGTTAAAATAAGGGTATTGTGAATTTTGAGCAAACCTCACCTGCATACAGCTGGAGAGACAAATCAGTGACACCAGCTTGTTTAAAATGCTTAGAAAAAATTCACAAGACTTGTGAGAGAGCTTCAGACATACCATGGGAACTCCCCTGTTCAGCCCAGGAACTGCCCTGGTCCCTCCCATTTTCTGAAATTGTCAGTTTCCAATGGAGAAAAAAAATGCAATGTAATTTTATACAAAGTATAATCCTAATTTATTAAAGAAACACAGAAACTTTCAAAGCATAATCAGAATGTGTAAAATCCCTGCTAGATCAAAATTTAAATGTATTAAATTACAAATGAGAAAGTGCAAAGTTTAAATTCAATAATACTGAAAGGGCCCAATCTGAAATGTATAGTAATATAAAATACAATGCACAAAGTGTAAGTGTAACAAAACTCTCATATCATGCGTTCTATATTGCACTGGGCTTGTCTCTGCTCCACATACAGAAATGAGAGACCTCACTGTGCTGGTGAGTTCCGCCCTTTTTCTTTTGAAAATTTAGTGAGTTCAGTCTTTGTGAAGTCTGAACTCCAATTTCTCTGCAAGCTGTAGAATCTTTGAATATCAAGACCTTAGGAGTCAGGACCCAATTCCGAAAAACTCTGTGTCATGGAGAGAAATGCATTCTACTATGTGTTTGCTTTTTAACTAAGGAGAGAAATAATCAGCTTATTTTACTGAGTATTATATTATAAAGTAATGGGCTGGTTCTCTAAATCTCTCCAGATCAGATGTGTTTTTTACGCTGACCCTCGCAGTTGCTGCAATCGTGGAACTATTGTTAAAAAAGGGGCAGTCCCTGCGAGTGGCGAAATGGATCCTATATAAAGTAATCAAGCTCGCTGCAAAAGGACACTTCACTCAATAGAGCATTAGCAGGGAGCAGGGGGGCACTTTAAAAATTAAATCCTGCAGCCAATATAAATCATATTACGTTGCTTGTGCATGCATGTGTTTTTCAATTAGAGTTAAAAGTATTTTGAGTGTTTTGAGAAAAGCTTGCCACCTTCTAACTGGCAAGAGAAAACTGTGAGATCTGCAGTGCGAAAATCTTTACAGAATTACACAGGGATTAGAGAGACAATTTCATATACGCCCATGTAACGTCCATGTTCAGCCATTTTTGGCAAAAGCAACAATTGCGCTTTGTATTTTGCACCTATAAGTACGAATTTCTATGTTTTTTTGCGAATCTTTACATATCTTTATTTGAAAAAGCAGGAATTTAAGCTAAGAAGCCGACCCACTTTTGGTTCAGCACCTTGGATAGTGCTTTCTAATTGGTGACTACATTTAGCCACCAATCAGCAAGCACTTCCCAAGGTCTGAACCAAAAATGGTCTGGCTCATAAGCTTAGATTCCTGCTTTTCAAATAAAGATAGCAAGAAGAAAACTTGATAACAGGTGCAAATTAGAGCAATGTTTAAAATTGCATGCTCTATCTGAATCATGAAAGAAAAAAAATTGGGTTTAGTTTCCCTTTAACATAAAGAATATCCGTAAACTTGCCTTAATAAGATACACAGTTCCTAAGATAAAAATTGCCTTTAAAAATAATCAAGGTAGGGGCCTCATAATACTCACGAGGCATCTTATAGAATCTCACAGGACCAGAGAGCTTTAGAGAATCGGGCTGTATTCTTTATTTTTTTGCAGCGCAAGGGCTCCTAGGCTGCATCTGCAGCTTTATAAATGGAGATCTATATGTTAATGGCACTATCATATAACAAAACTCTAAAAAAGACAGAAATGATAGGTGAAGCAAGCCTCTGTGAATTTCAAACATAATATCTCACCTTAGTGAGGCCCTGCAGCAGCCTAATAAATTTGGGTCCAATGTTTCAGGCTAATCTCTCCTTATTATTTATATCTTAAACATAAGACACAGTTAAGGGCAGCTGAGCCAAAACATTCAGATTTTTGCATTAACCCAAGATAAAAGAATAAAGATTTTTTTTATGAAAGCACTGTAGCAGTCATTGTTTTTGGTAATACTGTGAGTTTGGGGTTTTGATGGTGACCCTATCACTGTGTGCACCAGTGTTTAGAAGCTTTGCAAAGTGGAGTGATAACATCATCTGTGATTTGTAAGTTACATCAATGTACTTAAATGCAACAGCTTTGACATCCAATAGTTGAAATTGAGATTTTTTAATAAAAGCTAATTAATAATTATTTTTGAAGATAATTGCTTACATTATACACGGTGGCTGTATGAGCTTACATATGTGGGTAAAACTATAAGACCATCTAATGGAGTGTAACAGTCATCATTGTGAAGTCATTAGGTAAGTAATAATAGAAGCAAAATTAAGTATTTATTGTTGTGGGCAGGCTGGGCATACAATATCTGACCTCGGGTGTATGCTAGTTGATCAGGTGAATGGACCAGTGTGGGGAGTTGATGAGTAAATTACTATTAGAACACACATTAAATAGATCTTTTGGGCCTTAGAAGTATTAATAAAGCAGTTTCAAATCAGTTGTTGTAGGTTAGTACTATGGTCTATCTTTGATCACTGATGTTGGCATTTAGTATGGCATTAACTAGTAGTTTGTTATTGCAGACAATGGGGTGAGTGACCAATTTCGGGAGAAAGAGGTGATAGATTTGCGCTAGAAAAAGAGGGTATGGCTAGTGAGTTTAGAAGGGATTTCCTCTAAAGATCCCAAAAAAGAGAGATAGCATGCAAGGGGAAAACCACACCAG
>CAJPDP010054778.1:0-16646 GCA_905336975.1 Bombina variegata variegata
ACCTCCTTTTGCAGACATGTAATCTGATTCACACTTTTTTTCTATGTTAAATGTAAAAAAAAAAAAGATATGTATCAAATTCACCTTTTTTGGGGTGTGTGGGGGGGGGGGCCTTCTTAGATTCTTGCACCTGAGCCCTGTGGTCTCTAGTTACGCCTCTGGTATGGAGAAAATAAACCACCCTTTATATCATAAGACAGAGATGATAGCTGGGTATAGCCTGGCTTTTATAATTGTCTAGTGTAGCAGAGAGACAGTGCAAATTCAAATCACTGCCAGAACAGAAATTATCAATCAAAGGAACAATGTACTTATGTAAGAAGCTGATTTGAGTTATTTACATTCAAAGCTGCTTCAGGAACACTTTCAGATGTGTTGGGATCTCTCTTTCTCTCCCACCCCTGCTGGGAGTTTGCTTTATGCTGCTGCCTGTTTAAATAGAGTTGCTATAGCTAATACTGCAGTTTTGAAAATTTCAGTATAGGTGTCAGTTTCAACAGCAAATATTTTAAATGACAAAATTAAGGAGGTAAAATAGATGATTGGGAACACATAAAAAGGATAACATTTTAGTGCTCAATGTGTGATTTATGGCCTTGTATAGTGGATAAAGTGATGCTTCGAAATAAAACACAAGTGCTGTGTAGCAGGAAGCAGACTACATGCAGTATGGCCTCTCTGGATCCTAGAAAACAATATTGTGCTACAGCAGCAGCCTGGGCTGAAATGTAAGTTCTACCTAAAGGAAAATAGAGAACGGAGATAAAACCCAACACGCTGAAAAACTATGTCTCAAACAAAGCAACATCCTGCAGAAAAAGGTTGTATTAGTCTCAAATTTATATATATACCCAAAAATGTATTACATAGGAAAAAGAGCTATCACCAGAAATCTATAAACAGTATGGTTTTAATGGAAAAACGTTGATAAACTGCTGTGGGAAACCATGCAAGGAAAGACAAAGCAGGCTTCTGCAATTATTACCGATGTATATTAGTCCTTCATGCTGATTCATGGTTGATTTTTTTCCCTGTTAAATATTTAGCAGATGATGTGGGAAACTGGAAAAAATGTTGATGCTTTATAAAGAGATATATTTGTAATAAAATCCGAATAACACATTTACTACCACTGTAAAATACTAGTGATTTGCAAAAAATAAATATTGTGTATGTTGTTAAGACAAGTTTTCATAAACACAGCAATGTTTTTAGAACTGTGCAGGCAAATATAAGCATTTATAAAGAAATAATTGTAAAGTTAATCTCTCATTTAAAATGCTAATTTATGTTTACAGTATTTACACAGAGAATCCAAAACAGATAACGAGTGATAATTAATCTTAATAATTGTTTAGACTTGTCCAGATCTGCAGGCAAATTATCATTTTAATAACCACTATATTTAGGCAAAGTTTTTAACCCTTTCCTGACGGGGTTAAAGTGTCTACATCAGAACAACTGTTCCGATGTAGACAAATTGAAATCACGCGATCGTGCACACGATTGCGAGATTTCAATTATTGGATAGGGTCTTGGGGGTGTCCCTCTAACCCTAGGAACGCCCTCCAGACCGTAATCAAATCTGAGAAGCACAATAGGCTTCAGGACAGCCGTTAGCTATGACGTTCTATTCCGTCATAACGGCTTTAAAGCCCAGTGTAATTATGACGGAATTGAACGGCATAACGACGTTAAAAGGTTAAATAACAAGCTCTCATGTCATTTGTCTGATTGTTCTTAAAAATCCACATTTACATTTATTATGATATTCTGAGATTTTTCAACCGTTTTATGGCAGATGAGAACCAGAAGACCCATTCAGTTGCTCATAACTCTTGTTCTAAAGTATAAACTTAATTCTTAAAATACTCATATGCAAATCATTGTATTTACAGTAATTATCTTTACAATCTCTATCGATTCCATGAATTAACCACCTGCAAATAAGTGCTTACATACAATACTAATGAACCTATACCAGTTCAGGTTGAGCTCATACCCCTTATTCTTGTGTTTTGCCTTTGTGTGTAAAATGCTTTTCACCTCCAGCTTTATTAAATCCATTAATATACTTGAAGGTTTCTCGCATATGACCTCTAGGCTACCTGCATATTAAAGGAACATAAAACACCATATATACATTTCAGTAACTATGCATAGTAATGAAAAAATATATAGGGCAAGCCTTTCTTTTCTTTATTTTGCCTCCTCTACAAGTAATTTTTATTTTGACTTTTCTGCCCCTTTAATGAGTTTATGACCTTTAAGATCATAAAATCCTTAAGTTAAGGTTACGTGTTTTAATCATATACCAGCCCTATATGACAAAACGCAACATGATCTTTGTGGCTTGTTTGTTTGCATTGCATCTTGTTCATCCAATGTTTTGTCGATTTATGACAATGTCAAGTATGTTGTGCCTGGCTTTTGTGCAGTTTTGCATTGTCAGTGTAAAATGAGTAGATCTGATCTTGTAGACAATGCAGTACAAATAATTGTGACATCTTTTAACCTTAATTCTTTTAAAAAGCGTAAATAACAGAGGTTAAAAACACATAGAAAATAAGTGAATTTATTTAGGAAAAATAAATATATTATTGAAATCAAGCATTCAATTTTTTAATTTAGAATGTCACTTTTAACCTATAATGGACTTTTGTCAATAAACATGCAAATAGTGCAGTATTTCTCAATTTCAACAAACTTCAAGGTACATTTTACGCATAATTTTTATTGTTTAAAAAAATAGATAATCCTTTTATTACCCATTACCCATTTTTACATAACCAACATGGTTATATTTATAAAGTTTTTACCTCTGTGATTCACTTATATCTAAGTCTCTGCAGACTGCCCCATTATTTCAGTTCTTTTGACAGACTTGCATTTTACCCAATCAGTGCTGACCCCTTGATAACTCCATGGGAGTGAGCACAATGTTTTCTATACAGCACACATGAACTAGCTCTGTCTAGCGAAAAAAATGTCAAAATGCCCTGAGATAAGAGGTGGCTTTCAAGGGCTTATAAATTAGCATATGCGCCTACCTAGGATTAGCTTTCAACAAAGAATATCAAAAGAACAAAGCAAATGTGATGATGAAAGTTCAATTTTTACATGATTGTCGCTTTAATTTAAATCATGTTAAAGGGACAGTGTATTGTAAAATTGGTTCCCCTTTAATATGTTTCCAATGACTTGTTTTAGCAGTATCAGAGTATAAAATGTATGAGAAATCAATCATTTAGGTTTATTTTTTTGTATGTGAAATAGATGGTTTTCTTTGACACTACAACCTGTTAAACTGGACTGGTCTTGCAGAGAAATCAGATTTCCTTATTTTATCACTTTTATATTCACACACATGCTTCCTTATCTTGTCTTTGTCTGTATACCAAAGTCCTATACCAATAGAGAACAATTTAAAATTAACATTTTATTTCTTATCTAACCTACATCCTACTGTGAGTGTAATTTCTTCTGATGGCTATCTTTACACAGATTTTCTATAGCCAATACTTAAGTATTGGAATTTTCAGTATAGGAGGGGATCCAACAGACAAAATCTAATATTACAAATGCCAAAATAAAGGTTACGGAGCTATTTGCAAACAATTTAATACACTCCAGCAGGTAAAATGGATAATTGGGAACACATTAAAGGGGAGAAAAATTTACAGTACACTGTCCTTTAAAGTCACATGTGGCCAAGCAGAGAGATTCTTAAAGGGATAGAAAGGTCAAAAATAAAATGTGCATGTTTGCATTTCAATTTGAAGTAGAAGCATTTTTGCAATATACTTCCATTAGCAAAAATGGTTCTAGTAATTACTGTTTTAGGGGCATACATACATATGCTATGTGTGACTAGAGCATCAGAATTCAAAGACTATGGGGTCTATTTATATATGTGTGGACGGACATGATCCGCTATAGCAAACCATGTCCGCTGCACATTGAAAAATGCTGACAGCATACGCTGTCGGCTTTTATCATTGCACCAGCAGTTCTTGTGAACTACTGGTGCAATACCGCTCCCTGCAGATTCGCCGCCAATCGGCTGCTAGGAGGGGGTGTCAATCAGCCCGATCGTATTTGATTGGGCGGATTGCTATACACCGGCTCAGAGGCGGCGTATGAGTTTAGGAGCAACGGTCTTAAGACCGCTGCTTCTTAACTCCTGTTTCCGGCGAGCCTGAAGGCTCACGCGGAAACAAGGGGAACAGGAGCCATTCAGCTCTTGTTAAATAGACCCCTATGCCTGCTCAGAGAGCTGGCAGTGGTGTGTTTTGCATAAGTGAAGACTTGAAGAGACATTACAGCCAAAATTGGAATGTGCAGGGGTACATTTCAGTTTTGAATAAAAACATTTTTGCAATATACATGAATTAGCAAAACTGCTTCTAGTAAATGCTTTATTTGTTTCAAGAGTGTACTTAAAGGGACAGTCAAGTCAAAATTAAACTTTCATGATTGAGATAGGGCATGCAATTTTAAACAACTTCCCAATTTACTTTTTTCATTCAATTTACTTTGTTCTCTTGGTATTCTTTATTAAAAGCTAGGTAGGCTCATATGCTGATTTCTATGCCCTCTAAGGCTGCCTCTTAAATTTAAAAAAATAATAATTTTGTAGCTAGACAGTTAGTTTATGTGTGCCCTATATATAACATTGTGCTAACTCCTGTGGAATTGCCAAGGAGTCAGCACCGATTAGCTACAATGCAAATCTGTCTAAAGAACTGAAATAAGGGGGCAGTCTGCTGAGACTTGGATACAAGGTATTCACAGAGGTAAAAAGTATATTAATATAACCGCGTTGGTTATGCAAAACGGAGAATGCATGTGCAGAGAAAAATGCTATCACTAAAAGCATTTTTGCCAATCTATGAATATTGTAAATATCTTTCTATCCAAAGATGTGATTCATCTAAGTGCATTTGAGTTTTGACCGTTATGTCCCTTTAATTAGCATCATACAAACCACTGCTGAATCTCAGGGAAGGTGGGGGGTTTGAATGCTTGTGCACAGGGCACTTACTGTATATTTGTGTATGCCACTGAGTAAAAGAAATGACTTTTTACTAGAAGCATTTTCGCTAATGGAAGTATATTGTAAACGTGCTTCTATTTAAAATGTAAATGCACCTATGCCCGTTTCAGTTTTGACATTTCTATCCCTTTAAATTAAGGAAACAATTGTAGGCTGGATATAGATACTGTTAGGTCTAACAAATTCATTTTAAGGTATTAAAATGGAATACAGTTCAAGAGGTTTTACTGTTGCGGTGTCACCCACAAAATATCGCTGACTATATTACTTTAGTTAAAATCTCACTGGTAATACCCTGACATGTTATATTATTTAGGGTAATCTCAGTGGCATTTTCTGCAAGGAAGGTCATGTAACACAACTGCAAAACTCATAGTCTACCTGTCTGATCTTGATATTGGACCAATTTCCCAAAGACTATCCAGGATAGAAAGGCTGTCGGTTTTCGTAGGGAAATCTGTGGAGTGGAACTGTGGAAAACAAGTGTCTCATCAAAAAAAAAAAAAAGTTTCCTTAAAGAGGCAGAAACATGGCAGCGAGTGGATAGATCATGTTATACCTAGATAGTACTCTGGGGCTATGTGAGTGGGCTTCCAAACTATGACAGTTCCACAATATGTGGAATGATTGGGAGCTCTGGGCTAGACCTACATATAAAGTGAACAGTACCTGTAGCAGGAGATGTAGCAAGCAATAAAAGGTATCTAAACTGAAGACTGAATACTAGCTGGCTAAAGTATAATGCAAAAATATCTGAAAATCGAATATAAACTCAGGAGGCAACAAAGGATCATAAATGGAAGTCAGCAGAAATGAATAGAATAACCATGGCACAGACAAACCATAACAGTGAGAGAGGCAAATTTAAAGATCACACAAAGCAGCACCTGTGGGGGTCATTGTACCTTGTACAATGTAAAACCTGGCATGTATTAGTAATCTGAAAACAGATTGAGATTAGTAGTTGAGATTACAGCAGGTATTTCAAGGATGCTTTGTTGACATCTGCAATATTAACAATTGTATCTAGCAATAATACTGTAATCACAGATCCTTCTTAATTTTGCACACTTTACATCAAGGCCTACTGATGTTGGAGAAAAGTCTGCAAATCAGATAATAATAAACTAAGCATTTACTGATATATTTTAATTAGTTATTGCTGTTTTAATTAGTATTAAATTCCAAAAACTACCAGTTAAGATAATTATTTGTAATTCTTGAGTTGTTAACATTGTGATCTTTCCTAGTTAATTATTTTTTTTTAATTAATAGTACATTTAATGGACTAAGGTACAATTTAGTAATATTGATCACTGCAATTAAATTAATATATGTACATACTTGTTAGCTGTATTTTTCATGTTATATGTGGCTGAATTATACTTATATTACTTGTCACACTCTCAAAAGACTGCAAATGAATCAGTGTGGTAAGATGTCTTACTGCTGTGCTGTGCTTGATCCGTGCCTCCTCCCCACCAAAGAAAACATCTAAAATACTCAGCCACCCTGAAAGACTGCCCTAACTTCATCCCTGGGCTGTGCAAACAAATGTATGGACCAGTAGAATCCACCACACAACCTTAATGCCCCTGGTACTGAGTTTCAAAGCCAGTATGTCATATAATACAATTATTTTAAGCATTATAAGCATTCATTCAACATCACAATGAATGACATAATTGTATTCTTCCTTATATCTTTACAAACTTAGTTCAAACAGACATCATTTTAACACATTTTATATATTTACTTTTTTACTATATAACAATAGTTGCCTCTTTATACAATAAACACCTAATTCTTCCATTGTAGTTCCCCCATTTGAGTGTAAAAAAATGCCATAACATTGTAGTTGTGTGGCTTATGTCATACTTTGCACCAGCAAATACTTTAAGTCAAATATCTTTTTGACTTAACAGTGATTGCTGTCTTCACTGTTAGTCAATGGATTAATATTGCTGCTGTTTTTGTTTTTTCCTTTAAAAAGCACATTAGCATCAACGAGCACAAATAACAGGCATGAAAAATAGCTTTCCCTCTATCATAAGCACTTTAGTGAAACAAAATGATTGCTTTGGTCTCTGGGTAGAAGTTCAAATGGTCTTATTATTAGCATTGGCAGACACTTTGTTGAGGCTGCTGACCTATTCAATATTTAAGAAAACTGCAATGCAGGTTTTGGAACCAAGGCAAGTGATCTAGCAGAATGACACAGACTGGAAATACCTTGTGAATTTTAAACAATGTGAATGTTCTGCATGCACTGATATATATATTTTATTTGTTATGTTAAAGGTTAACTGGAGACTCATTGATAAAGTAATGTTCATTTTTCAATGTCTGGGCTGATCATTGTTTTCAAATAAAATGTAGTTTTCTTCTCCTGATGCCAAGAACTAATACTTAGTATTATCTCCTTGAACTGTCATGTAAGCTTACTTGGTTTAGGGAATCTAGAAAGAAGTATTCATATGTGGGTGTTTAAATGGACAGTGCTCCACAATATTTTGATCACATATATAAAAGAGCAGTAGTTTAACATAATACACATATAATAAAAAGGGTTTTGTTTAATCTAAAGTCCTGCAGAAAAATGGAGATTTATTCAACAAAGGAACATTTTTAAATGTTTTTCATATTGAAAAAAAAAGAAGCATTTTGTAGTATGATGTAAAATGTCATTAATATCTGATGTCAAGTAAACCAACGTGAAATTATTAATCAGTATATAGTATATTAAACTATTTGTTTATGAGATAAAGTTAGCAGAACCCGTCTCTCTTGGAGCAGTGTTTTTAGATTACAGAGAAAGGAGGCAAAATATTAATAATAATAATAATAATACCTAATATTACTATTTATAAATGTCCATTTTATGGGGAACGCAATTATGAAATGATGTTGTGCTAGAAATCAGGGGCTGCATGAAGCATAACATTCTTTATGCTTGGCTTCTGTCCTGCTATAAGACCAGAAGTCTCACTTTAAGTTCACAATAAACATTCTCTAACACTTTTTCAGACCTCTCTATCGTCCTATTTGAGTTATAAAGCATTGGCGTATTCTGTAGCACAATACAAGGGGTATATTACATATCTAGGATTATAAAAACACATAGTTACACAAACTTGAATAAAAGAATGACCCTGAAGCTGCTATCAGTAGCAGAGACACTTTTATCCAAAATGCACTGCAGGCGGCAGGCCTCTCATATCTGCAAGCGTAGGGTGTGAGATGTCAGGACAGTAAGATAAATGCATGTTAGATACAAGATTATCAATGGGTAATAATCTAAAGACAAATAAAGGTAGGCATTCACAATCCAGCATAACATGAAAGTGTAACAGGATGTGGCGAGCCAGGCAATAATGTAGATTTTGTTATTGTTGTTCCATCTGTTATGATACAGCTGACTGCAATTCCAGGGTGATTAACGTTGTTGTTATTATTATTATTACATATTTATGATGTACTAATATACTCCATAGTGATATGCAGGTGTTTAGAAGTTACAATAGATTTGACAATAATTAAACAACATATTTTGACTATAGATAAATCAGACATATTCATGAGGAGTTTTTTCAAAGACACAATACAACCTTTACACATTTGTTTAATACACATGAATTTTGTCAAGAATGGCATGCTCCCATACATCAAAGATACTATGGAGAGGACTTCCTGTAGGAGGAGCGTGAGGAAGACGTGCACGCTAGAGCTCTGTGAGAGAGAGCTGTTCTTACTACCATACCCCACTAAAATTGCTCCTATTGCCGGAGGTGAGAGCCCTGCCTGGGGAGACACAGTTCCATCCGAAGGGGAAGTCTATACCCACCGAAGTAGAGGCCGGTTGGTCCTGGCTGGGGACACGCATCACCGTGTTCGGAGGCTTGCCCAGTGATCGCTGTGATTGGAACAGTCGCCCTGGTAGCGACGAAAAACTTGCTGCTAACCACCAACAAACCAGCAGAGATTGTTATTTGCTCATAGTACCCGGTGCGGATGGGAGGTGTCCCGACTGCAGCCGAGGAGGTTGTGTAGCAGAGAGGGAGTCTCGGAGCAGCGGCCTGGAACGCTGAACGCTGAACGAAGCTCACTAGAGAAGTGCAAGTATTGTTTGTTCTAAGATGTTGGCGGTCTAAGTTTGATGTGTCTGTGAAAGGGGCCATAACTGTACTCATCTTTCTACCTTGTAAAGCAGCCGGTATAAGGGGCCGGAGATTAATAAAGCCTCCTGTTTTTCACGGACAAACCTTAAAGGGAGAGCTGTGTTGTGGGAGAATAAACTGTAACCCTGATTATTTTCTCAGCTAGGAGTAAAAGGTGTACAGAAAGGATAAGGAATGGGAATACCTCATTAACCGTACTGGACTACGTTAATTAAATAAATGTGCCTTAAGTTAACAAGCCTTTGAAAGCAGAGAAGTGGCTGGTATCAGTTGAATAAACTTTAAAGGGTGTGCTGTGGTATAGGAGAACAAGCTGCAATCCTGAAAATCTTTTGTTGCAAGGGGTAAATTCATAAAGGATAAGGAAGAGGAATATCGTATTAACTATACTGGACTGTGATAATTAAATGAATACGCTCTAAGACAATAAGCTTTTTAGAGCAGAAAAACTGTGCTGGAAAAAAGTGCGATATAAGCATTGACTCAAACATTCTGTGTATATCAGTTGCAGTTTATATGATGTTAGCTATCAGAGTTAGAAATGAGAATGATTCTGAGTTGGGAGTTGCTTGTCTCCCCTAACAGTAATTTGCTCCCAGAGTGATACAAGAAGTGGGGCAGTGTCTCTTGGCTTTTGAGCGGCAGACCAATTAAGTTAGAAGGATATTAAGCGACTGTTAAAACCTGCTGTCATTATATGTTATATCTTTTTGTTATTAACTAGGATGTGGGGCAACAGATCAAATGATTTTGGAAAGTACACTATTCTTGTATACAGAGTGCCCAATGGGCAATACAGTAATAACAAATAATACTGAGAAGCTATTCAGTATCTAGGATATAATTTAAATAATATCTTATCCTTCTATGCTTTGTAGGAGGTAAACGCTGTAGGAAATATAGATATAGGCCAGACTCTATTGCCTGTAGTTAAGTATTTCTTGTGTGGTTCGAGAGAAGGAGGGGCAATCGAATAGACAATCGAATAGATAGTACTGTTATAATAATAAGTGGTAGAAGGCAGTGAGACCAAAGGATCAAAAAGTCAAAGATCTTAGTCCCTTAGATAAATACCAGTACTAAAGAGTCCCGCACGAAGGGACACATCAAGGTCTCATCATATTGCTTTGAGAAGTATAGCCGCATTACTTTTACAGGCTAAAAGAGGTAGCCCAATAGTGTGGTATTTAGATAGGGATAATTAAGGATCACTGCTATTTAGATAGATGGTGGATTTTGAGGATCTAATGTTATTCGGTTCAGTGACCTTACCTGCTCTGTTAGGGATGCAGGTAACTTCTGATAAAATTAGAGTAGAGAGGGCTCACAGAGTCGGAAATATTAACAAATATGCAGATGGGTCTATACGTCCAAGAATGGTGTTGATAAAGTATTTGGATTTTCAGGATAAGGTGATCATAATGAGACAGTATAGGAAAATTAAGGTTTTCAAATTAGGCACCAAGCAGGTGTTTTTATTCCAAGATTTCTCTGTGGAAACTTCTTCTAAAAGAAGGATGATGGCACCCTTTTGCACGAGTTTGATAAAAGCGGGAATAAAAGCAACATTGAGATATCCCGCGAAAATCATAATTACAAATTCGGAAGGTGACAATATCCTTCTAAAGTCAGCGGCAGAAGCTGGAAGATATTGCACAGAGAAGGGTATAGAGGTGTCTAAGGACACAAGGTAAATAGAGTGACTCCGCAAGTGCAGACATTTATGCCAGTAGGTATACTTATGTATGCTTTCTGGTTTTATTTCCCCCCCCCTTTTTTTTTTCTTTCATTCCGTGGCAATCGTGGATCCACCCTCCTCAGACGGTAGAATAATAGGAAGTAAAAGTTTTAGTAAACTCATTTTAAATATTAAATGTTGAATTTCGCCTCATGGAATGTTGGAGGCATAACCTGCCCCATTAAAAGAAAAAATATTTTTAAATTACTTAAACGACATCATGCGGACATTATATTTTTACAAGAGCTGCATCTAAGAGATACAGAGATAGCTAAATTAAAGGTTAATTGGATCTCCGAAATATTTGCGACCCCCTGCAACAGCAGGAAATGTGGTGTGGCCATTTTATTCAACAAGAATTTAGTCTATAGTCTATAAACTCATTGGGTCAGAGCTAGATCCCTTGGGGAGATTTAGAATTATGCAAGTAGAAATTGAACAGAGAGTGTGGACATTCTGTAATATTTATGGTCCAAATGGATTTGATAGTGGTTTCTGGGCTAAAATGGCGAATAAACTGATACCTTATTTGGGTCAAAATATAATTCTGTCTGGGGATTTAAATGCAACAATGTACCCGCTTTTAGATAGGTTCCATTTTAAGGGTAACAAGCAGCACCTGAGGGAGGCAAAAGTGTTAAGAGAATTTGCTAAAAAACTTAAATTAAAAGATATTTGGCGATTACAACATCCTGATGAATGCAGTTTTTCATGTGAATCAAAGGGCTACAAAAACTTTTCACGTATAGACATGTTTTTGGTTGAGGAAAGTATACTCTCTTGTGATCTAGTCTCACAAGTATCAGAAATATTAATATCTGATCATGCAATAATTACATTAAAAGTAGAAAGTAAGATGAAGAGGAACATTGGAAATATGAACTCCTTTTTTTTCCCTAAATACATGATATTTGATGAGAAATTTCACAATTGGCTCGCTGAGAGATGGAAAGAGTATTATAAGCTTAATAAGGCATATATACCCAAAATAGAAACTTTTTGGGAAGCAGGCTCTAAGAGGGGAGATTAAAGCGTATATGATAGAAAGAAAACTCAAGTGGAAGCATAGAGATACACAATTAGCTAACCAACTTAAAAATTCTTACGGCAACTATATTAGGGATCCCAAGGCAGATACATGGAAAAAGTATAGTCAAGCAAAGAACGAGAGGGAGTTATATTTGAAAGAATCCTGGGCACGAGAAGATATGAAAACTAGAGCATTTTGCCAGGGGTATCAGGGTATCTCCGCTAAATATCTAGCAAAAATTATTACATTTAGGAAAAAAAGGAACATAATTTCCACAATCAAGGAAGGCTCCACAGTCCATACATAATCATCTGAAATACAGGAGGCCTTTTTCAGGTTCTATCAAAAATTATATTCTAGAGAAGAAATTGATCAGAACGAGAAAGCCAAAATTTGGGAATTAGTTAAAATGCCAAGAATAGCTAGAGAAGCACTTCAACTTATCAACCAAGAAATCACTGAAGAAGAAATTAAGAACATGATAGAGAAAACCAAAGCAAATAAAGCTCCAGGCCCCGATGGCCTCCCAGCGGAATTCTACAAAATATTAACGGAGGAGGTAACGGGAATATTAGCCAGGTTGTATAACAGTTATTTTTTGCATAATAAAATTGATTCACCTTATTTCACAGACTCAATAGTTTCCCTAATCCATAAAAAGGGTAAAAATCCGGAAGAGCTGGGGTCATATCGCCCCATATCACTACTGAACTAAGACTATAAAATCTTTACGTCAATCTTAGCTGATAGATTAAAAAGAGTAATGGGGGAACTGATACATACGGACCAAACAGGTTTTATACCTGGGAGGAATCCGGTGCGTAAGGGTTCTAGTTATGGTAGATCATTTTTATAACAGAAATCTCGATTCTAACAAAGATATTGTAAAGGACTTCGCTATTTTATCCATCGACGCAGAAAAAGCATTCAACGCAATTGTATGGGATCATTTATTCACCGCTCTTAACAAATTTGGTATAGAAGGGAATATAGCAAATGTAATTAATAAGATTTACAGTAGCCCTAGATCTCAACTCTTTGTAGTGTAATATGTTTGGATAATTCCTCATTTACTAAGAGGGATGAGGCAAGGTTGCCCATTATCACCACTATTATTTGACATTGCTCTTGAACCACTGGCAGCCTTGTTAAGGCAAGAAATGCGTGGAGTTCCGCTGGGGGGCCAGAGGGTAATTATTTCACTTTATGCGGACGATATTGTTTTATTTCTTCAAGATACTAATGCAAGTATCCTGAAATGTTTAGGAATTATCAAGAGCTTTAGTCAATTTTCGGGATACAAAATTAACTCTAAGAAATCGGAGTTACTTTGGATTAAGAAAACAAGGCAAAGGTACACTCAATATACATTTAGAGAAGTGGATTGTATTAATTATCTAGGTATTAAAATTAATAAAAATCCCAAAGAGTGGTATCACTTAAATTACAGTGAATTTTTTAATAATCTACAGGAGAGACTAGAAAGATGGAATATATATTATTTATCCCTATCGGCAAAAATTATGCTGATAAAAATAATAGTATTCCCTCAGTTATTGTTTCTGATGCAGAATTTACCATTTCTTATTTCTAAACAAGACATGGGCAGATATAAAAAAGCATCTAATAGCTTTATATGGGGGAAGAAGAGACCCAGAATAGCTATTGAGAAACTCACACAAAGTAAAAAATATGGTGGCCTCGCACTGCCCAGTATTAGTTATTATAATATTGCCGCACTTATTAAATTCAGGATAGATTGGATTGTGGAGGCAAATTATGTCACTTACTACGATATAGAGTCCGCATTAATAGCTCCATTTGATCTTAAGGCAATTTTACATCATCCGTACCGTAGATTACCAAGTAAAATAAGTAATTTAATTACGTTCTCTAGTGTGGTTCAGGCATGGCAAAAATATTGTACTCTTAGAGGTCAAGATTTTCAACTGTCAAAATACTTGCCTATTTTAGGTACTCCAGACTTTACAATTGGGTTATACAACGCAGTATTTAAAAATTGGAGACAAAAAGGGATAGTGTATTTTTCTCAGATAATGTTATGGGATAGGGGGATAATACAAACTTATGAGGTTATAGCAAGGAATTTTCATCTACCAGCAAATAATTAAATTTTTTGCATATTTGCAAGTCAGAAGCTTTCTCTCAGAAATGATACGGAAGCATAGATTGGTTTGGGATCCAGGAATTGAATCAGGATTTAAATTATACAAGGCGGGGAAACATGCATTATCCTACTGGTATCAGGGAATACAGGCAGTGTCAGGGGAAATTCATCTGGATAAGCTAAAAGAGAAATTATTAAGAAACTTTGGATCAATACAAAGGGAGGAAATTATACAGAGTTTCAAGCGGGCCATAGAAGCAACATCACTAGTGAGCTGGAGGGAATCCCAGTTTAAATTAATGAACAACTTTTATCTTACACCTTATAGAATAGCCAAATGGCGGCAGGGAGGGCAGAATGAGAATTGTTCAAAATGTAATCATGTGAAGGCAGGGTTGAAACACTGCCTCTGGGAATGCCCGAAGATCGGGCAATTCTGGGGTAAAGTGCAATATTGGTTAAACAGATTTTTGCAGGAAAGGGTTGAAAGATTCCAGACCAATAGGGGATAGGTTACTTATAAATATGGGCATTTTGGCCGCGCGTAATTTAATCTTTAGGAATTGGAGATCCCCTGGTTCCCCTAGGCTGGTAGAGTTTATAAGCAACATGAAATTACAGATGATAATAGAAAGACAAGGCTTAATGCGTGCTGCTGAAAAACAGTTTAGAAGGTTCTTCGATAAAGGGAAAGATATAATCCTATCGTGGCCACGCGAAACACAGAGGCAGTTTATTGCTCCATTAAGGAGCTCGCCTTTCTTGATCATGCTGATTGTAGAGGAAGTACTGCCCTACTATTGGTTATAAAAGTCTAGGAGGGAGGTATCGGTCTGCCACGGCGGTTATAATTAATTTCACCCCTCCCTTTTATTTTTTTTATTTTTTTGTGTGCCCCTTTTCAAGAGCACTGTATACAGTTACTGAGATTTATTTTTGGTTTGGAGGTTATTTTTTTAATTAGGAGATTATATGGGGAAAAAGGAAAGGAAAGAAAAACAAAAAGAAGGAAAAAACAGAATCCATTGTCTGGGATAAGTTGAGTAGGAAACTTGTTATGTTTGCTTATATACAGTACAAACCATGTTCAAAGGTATTTTTATTTTTTCTCTGGTATGAGAAGGTACTATGTATATGATATGTTATTTTCATTTTTTCTTTCCTTACTTGTCCCGTGTCATTTGATCATGAGATTTTCTTTTTTGTTATTTGATGGATTCTCAATAAAATTGATTAAAAAAAAATAAAAAAATTATACATGTATGTCTAAAAAATATGGTTCTCTCTCTCCAGGATCGACATGTTCCTTACCAGTAATAGTTTAACAAATATGGGAGTTAACTTGTTGATCTCCTACTTTTGTCTCTCGGATCATGCACCCATTATATTGGAAATGTCTCTTTTTTTCTTGTAATTCTATTTTTCGTCGTTTTCACTTTCCATCTTACTTGTTTAATGATCTTAAATTTAGAAATTCTCTTGTCAAAAAGTGGGAGGATTTTTGTTTTTTCAACTAAGCACATATAAATAATCCTGAATTGTTTTTGCAGACTACTAAGGTAGTGTTGACTGGTGATATTACTTCCTTTATGATTAACATAAAGAAAAGACTTAGGAAGAGGGAAAAAGAAACCATTAATTATTTAGTTAATACATACAACGCATATCTCTTAAACTCCTCCAACGAAAACTGGGTTCAATACCTTAATGCTAAGTAAGAACGAGATACTTTACTCCTTCACTCTACAACAATGGCTGAATTAAAAACTCAGGCTAAATACTATAGATATGGAAATAAGACAGGCAAACTCTTGGCTAGAATAATTAAAAACTCTTCTACTCCTCAAGGTATTGAAGCGATTCAATTAAATGGTAATATTCACAAAGATTAAAACTTCAAAGATTCAAACCCAATAACAAACTCATTAATTTTTTTATTCTGTTTATAAGAAGTCTAATTTTCCACAAATAGAAAGATAAGACAACACTTACATTTTCAGAAATAATGAGCTTCATTAAAAAAGCAATGCATTATTGAACAGAGAGACACAGATACTAATCTAGAACAACAAGTGTGGTCTTTTTTCGCAAAATGGTAAATTTTTATTAAAACACTTCCTAAGGAAGAACAAGATATCATTATACTCCCTTTTAGAAATATAGACTTAGTCTTACTTGGAATATGGTAGGATCCTTAGATGGGTTGACAAGGATAGAGAGGAAAGGAACTAATATAATTTGTATTATTTTTTTTAATCCCCCTCCCCTCTTTCTTTTTTGCCTGCAGGGGTCTTAAAATAGAAGAGCCTGACAAAGAGCACAATTGTTAGTTTTCCAATAATACAAATATTGAGATATTATGAAATGTGTGTATTAATGATTTTTGCATGTTTAAACACAATTTTTTGTATTGCTTTCTTCTGCTTTTTGTACCCTGTCATCTGATAAATAAAATGAATGAATAAAAAAAAAAAAAAAAAGATACAACACCCCCCCCCCCCCCCAAAAAAAAAAAA
>CAJPDP010054800.1:0-11140 GCA_905336975.1 Bombina variegata variegata
CCGGAACGCTTCTCTGAGGTAAGTACAGGAACGCTTCTTTTCAGGTCTTCTCCACACGATGACGAACTGAAAGTGAGCAACGGCTCACATAGACCCGCCCATCTGCGCCTCGAGTGAGGTCACTGGCCCCTCCTCTCACAGGCGCTCGACGGGGCCGCATGTAGACTATGAGGAGCTTGCAATACTGAGGATGCAATGTAAGAGACCAAGCGGCAAGGAGAAGAAGCACCTATAGCTCCGCTCAGATGATTACCTTGCTAACCAAAAATGATAAAGAAGTGTGATGGGGTGTACAGAGCGCCTAAAACAAAAGGCTAAGGTGACTATGGAAGATCAAATAATACAATACATTTAATTAATGCATCAACAGTACAGTAATCAGATAAAAGATAAATTAAAAACATGGATCCATGTGTACATTAAGAAATAGTGTGGCAATATAAAAAATTCAATGTGTGACAATGTTAAAATTCTCTTGGAATAAAAAAGCAATCCTATCTGACTAGAATAATCCGTCTGGATAGAACCTTCATCACAAATGGAAAAAAAATCAGAAATAAAGAACACCAAATGCAAATATATGATTCTAAAATGTGGCTATATAGTCCACATTAGTGACAAACAACACTAATAAATAACAACGAATAAGTAGTTAACAGATCAATAGTCCCAGGCTGGTCATATCCCTGTTAATCCATTATCTTAATTCTGCTCAAAACAGACAATAGAGTCTAACAACTGACAAACGATTGGTGGCAGGAGATCAATGGATATGTTCTAATCTTCATGTGTATCTATTAGCTGACGCTCACCACCTACTAACTACATTTTTATCCTATATGTAGTGAAGCTCATTCATGTCAATATAGTTATTTTCAAAAGTTTTGACAGTGACATATTCAATACTGATACATTCTTTGCTATAAAATTCTGAGCAAGATTACAAGTTGTGCAGTACGGCTTTACCACAAAAAAATGGCCTTTGAGGGCAGAATGATCAGCTACTTGATATTACAAGTTGTGCAGTATGGTTATTCCGCTATCGTTATAGCATAAACCGCAACGATCCATTCCGCAATCAAAGACCAGTAGTTATGGATTTTGCGAGACAAAAATGTTTCACAAAACTCATAAAAATATGTTACAAAGTACACTTACACCCATAAACTACCTTCTAACCCCTAAACCGCCATCCCCCCGTATCGCAAATACTAAAATAAACCTATTAACCCCTAATCTGCCGCCCACCCACATCGCGACTACTAAATTAAAGTATTAATCCACCATCCCCCCACATCGCTAACACCTAATCAACCTATTAACCCCTAAACTGCCGCCCCCCACATCGCCAACACTAAATAAATCTATTAACCCCCTAAACCACCATACCCCCACATCACCAACACTAAATAAATCTATTAACCCCTAAACCGCCGGTCCCCACATCGCTGCAAACTAAATTAAACTAATAACCCCTAAACCTAAACCCCCTAAATTTAAATTAAAGTTACAATATAATTACCTTAAAATAAAAAAATTACCTGTGAAATAAAAATAAAATAAGTTAAAGCTATAAATAAACCTAACATTAGTATTTTAAAATACACATATTTAAAACTCCTAACACTACGAAAAAAACAAAAAAAAACATAACATTACAAAAAATAACAAACTCTAAAATTACACAAAATAACAAACAAATTTATCCAAAATAAAAAAAGATATTCCTAATTTATTACCCCGTTTAAAATAAAAAAGCCACCCCAAAATAACAAAAACCCCCAATCTATAAATAAACTAAGAATAGCGCTTAAAAGGGCCTTTTGTATGGCAAAAGTTTAACAGCTCTTTTACCCCAAAAAACTACAAAGTCCCCCCTAACATTACAACCTCCCACCACCCCAAAATAAAGAATCCTAACTAAAATAAAAATGTCATTTGTATGGGCATTGCCCTTAAAAGGACATTCAGCTCTTTTAGTGCCCATTAAAATAAAAAAACCTAATCTATACAAAAAACACCCCAAAAATAAAAAAATAATCCTATTGCTAACCCCAAAATCAGTACTCACCATTCCTGAAGATGTCCATCTGCATTCAGCGCGGAACTATCTTCAATCTTCATCCTAGTGGAGCGGAGGCAGATCGCAGCAGCACGGTCATTTGACGTGGAGGATCCTCTTCATGCGATCGTCCACGGCACACTGAAGATTGAATGTTAGATACCCATTTTATATTAGGGTACCTTGCATTCCTATTGACTGAAAAATTCAAATCAGCCAATAGGATGAGAGTTGTTTACATCCTATTGGCTGTTCAAATAAGCCAATAGGATTTAAGCAGCACTCATCCTATTGGCTGATTTGAATTTTAGTCCCCAGAGTCCGAGGCAGTTAACCCCAGACATGTCTGGGTGCAAGACCCATAGGGAAAATTACAAAACAAATTAATACAGCACACAGTTTTGCTATTAATCTTAGCTGAGAGCTTGCAAGTGAGTGCTGGACTTCTTCTGTGTGCTGTATTAATTTGTCTTGCAATTTTCTCTATGAGCCTTGTACCCAGAACTTTTATATTATAAAATTCTAGGTATGTTTGTCCGATGCAGTCATGCGCAGTAGAGACTGCAGCGCGAGACAAACATATCTGGCCTTAACCCTTAGCGACCAGCACCAATGCGCAGTAGAGACAGCGTGAGGACGGCACTGGTCTTTAATCCCTGGGCCTCTCTCTGGAATTTGTGCAGGAAAACCTCGGGCCACAGCACCAGGTACGCAGGGTTAATAAGACCAAGTTTCCCTATTAAAGGTACAGCAATGGATCCCTCAAACCAGTAGCGGGTGATAAACGGGATGCTACGAAACCAGCCACCAAGATCCCACATGCTCGTAACACCGGTCCCTGACTCCAGTTCACGTCACCTGCTGTCGTCTACTTCCACTACATGTCATGCACCCCATACTGACATGTCCGCTCCAAATTTGATAATGTGCGCACAGCCTAAACGCAAACTCTCACCCATCGGTGAGACACGCCCACACATCGTGCATGAGCCTGCAAGTTGTCAACTTATGCTCCTGTACATTCACTGGTATATATACCTGACTCTATTTACAGCTAGACGCTGTTATTTAATGGGAGTGTTTCCTGATAATGGAATAAAATCAGTCAGTGGATGTTTTATAGGTTGGCACTTTTTATTTGATGTGGGCATTGCCATGCAAACTAAACCTGTGTCATCCCGTCTACAGCTGTCAGAATGTGGGCACTGACATAATTGTAGGATATCAGCTGTCAGATGGGCACTGCTGTAGTTATATGGAGCTCCAACCAGTGGGAAATGCCATTATTACACACATATTCTGTTATGTTTATTATATGGATAGCTATCTGCTTGGTGGATGACCTTTTAATACAGATAATAGCTGGCACACAGGTTAGCTGCGTCTATAAGTTGGTCAATAAGTGAACCTTCTCATCCAATTTGTGTACATGCTATGCATTGTGGGAGGAGGAAGTTGCTACCTAGATAGAGATAGAGGGATACAGATAGAGGGATAGGGATAAAGGGATAGGGATAGAGGGATAGGGATAGAGGGTTAGACATAGAGGGATAGGGATATAGGGATATATGGATAGCGTGATAAGGATAGGGATAGAGGGATAAGGATAGAGGTATAGGGATAGAGATAGAGGGATAGGGATAGATGGATAAAGGGATAGGAATAGAGGGATAGGGATATATGGATAGGGAAAAGGAATAGAGTGATAGGGATAGATGGAAAGGGATAGAGGTATAAATGGATATAGGGATAGAGGGATAGATAGATAGATAGATAGATAGAGATAAGGTTAGAGGCATTGGGGTGGAGGAATTGAGGGATAGGAATAGAAGGATAGAGGGATAGAGATTGATGGATAGGGATAGAGGGATACAGGGATAGATGGATAAAGGGATAAGGATAGAGGGATAGGGATAGATGGATAGAGGGATAGATGGATAGGGATAGATGGATAAAGGGATAATGATAGAGGGATAGGGATAGAGGGATAGATGGATAGAGGGATAGGGATAAATGGATAGGGATAGAGGGATAGATGGGTAGATGGATAAATGGATAAAGGGAAAATGATAGATGGATAGAGAGATAGATGGATAGAGGAATAGGAATAGATGGATAGGGATAGATGGATAGAGGGATAGGGAGAGATGGATAGAGAGATAGGGATAGACGGATAGAGATAGAGGGATAGAGATAGAGATAGAGAGAGAGGGGGCGGGAGCAGGTGGGAAATTTCTTTCCTTAGACATTTTGGCCCGTGTACACAGGCTTTAACACTAGTATATATATATCAATGATTATATATAGGTATAGATAGAAACATATATATATATAGGAATATCTATTTGTAAATACTTAGAACATATTCTGTTATGTGAAGAACATTGGAATGGGAAATGTTTACAGTTAATACAATGTTAAACACTTTATTAAAAATTAATATTGCATAAATTTGATATTACATGTCTTCAGCTACTTCACTGCAAAGGGCTCCAATGCACTTGTATATATGTCTATATATTCATATGTATTTATATGTTTATATAAATACATATGTACATATATATTTTTATATATACTGTATATATAAATATATATATACACATACGTATACATATTTCGGCATGTTTATGAATGTATCACTATGCTAAAGCTCTTTGCATGCCTTTTTTTCTAACACCTGAGACCTTATATCTTTGAGTTTTTATAACTATATAACGATACATATAACACTATGGGCCACATTAATGAGTGGTTTTTAAACCTCTCCTCATGCCTCCCCAACAGGCCAGGTTTTCAGAATTACCTTGGATGAGAGCAGATAAAACAACCATGTTTACTAATCAGCTGATTATTTCACCTGTGCTCCAGTTCAGAAATCCGCAAAATGTGACCTGTTAGGGAGGCCTGAGAACAGGTTTAAAAACCAGTGTGCTAGAAGTAAGCTGCACTTATATTATGAGTTGAAAGTAAACTGTTTTCACTTGCATGCTAACCAGATGAGCGTAAAAAGCTGAACTTACATAATTGCATTCATGTTCACGAATTCCCCATAGAAGTCAATGGAATTTTTTTTTTAGAAAAACACCCCACTCTTGAGCAAACCCGGTTGCAGATTCTCATGTGCGTTAACCTGACATGAATAAATATTTCCCATTCCAATGTTCTGCACATAAAAGAATATGTTCTATTTATTCATAAAGACATATTTCTATATATTAGGAATTGATGTGTGTGACATAATGTCTCAAAGTGTATTCCACACAAGAGTATGTGGAGGATGCTCAGTGCCAATGAATAATGTATATATATAGTGAAAGGAAGCACCATAAAGAGCACTCACTATGAAAGTATCAGCATACCCAGTAGGTAAAGTTACAAAGATGTATATACAAAAAAGTGGGTCTCAGGCGGAAGATACAAAAAAAGCACCTTTATTGCGGTCAAAACATGGAATGGTATAAAAAATAAAACAAACTACATGTAGAAAGGGACGGTCAGACGCGTTTCGGCTCACGCCTTCATCTGTGACCTATATACAATATATTGCTAGACATGTATATACCCTAAGGGCAAAGCTGATTGGTTGATCCATTGATTGAACAATTGTTGACAGATGGTAAGAGTTCTCCCTCTGAATCTTTAACCCCTAGAGAGATACACTAATGGGGATCAACATGTTGACAGATATTAGATATAAATCCTAAACCTTTCACAAAGAAAAAGGAAAGAAAAATAGTAACAGAAAACAAAAAACAACAAACAATATAACTTAACAGAAATACCTTGTATACCTATTATAACTTTGATTTATGTTCTTATCATAAAAAGTAATAATAATAATAACAACAAATTTTTCTTTTATGGATATATATAAAGAAAAATTTCTTAAATCAATGATCTTCTTACACTGTGTGGGAAAGTGGGGAAACTGGGTCCTCATATTTTAATGTTTTAATGGAGTCACAAAAAAGAAGAAGAAATAAAGAAATAATAATCAAATATTGCAATCTTCATTCCCTCTTCTTTTTAGACTCAGAAACAACCCCCCCGCTTTTTTTTCCTCAACAACTGGCCAAAAATCTTGAAACAAGGCTAAGGGTAAGCATATATTGTCTGATATCCCTAGACCAACACACATTAGGTAAAATCGCTGAGATATAGTTACATAGCCTTAATCTGTCTAAACAATGCAACCTAAGTATTCTGGAATTCTAAGTCCAAACATTGATAATATCGGAATCAATGTTGAAGCCTGAAGGTACTCTCATTCTCAACACAAAAATCCAAAAGGCTTCTCTCTTGGAAAGGATAACATCCAAATTTCCTCCTCTCTGAGGACGGCGAATTTGTTCAATGACAAGCCATTTGAATGTATCCACCTTACAGTCATGTTTTTCAATAAAATGTTCTGCCAAAGCTGAACAAGGAATAATGTTGGAAATATCATTAAGATGTTCCCTAATCCTCACTCAGGCTTCCCTGGTGGTCATACCTACATATTGTAGGTTACAAGATTGAC
The DNA here is from genome assembly GCA_905336975.1 of Bombina variegata variegata. Taxonomy (NCBI): domain Eukaryota; kingdom Metazoa; phylum Chordata; class Amphibia; order Anura; family Bombinatoridae; genus Bombina; species Bombina variegata. The sequence goes on from CAJPDP010054800.1 coordinate 6,585, forward strand.
ATGTGACCAAATAGACAACATATTTATTCCTACAATTTGAAAAATGTTCCAAATTATAGATTCTTTGGGTGACACAAGATTGAAACTGCCTAGTGACCATAGCGTGACAGCAAGCCTTACAATTGGTTTTACCACATTTAAAATGACCTTTGGTCATCAACCAATTGTCTTTTTGGACCCGGTTGTGGATCATGCTTGGTGATAGGCGGTTTCCTAACGTTTGATTGCGTCGTGAGACGAAATGAAAACCCCTTTTAACAATGGGATTCAGAATTTCGTCTCCCAAAAGTATAGGTAAATTTTGTTTGACAATTTTAATTATGGAATCATACTGTCTGCTGTACTTTGTACTAAAGATTATTTTATCCTCTTTGGTAACATCTTTGTTAAATCTAGGTTTTTCCTTTAAAAGGGTCAATCTGTCCAAAACTTGTACCTGTGACATAGCTTTTTCAATCTTGGATATATCATATCCTCGTTCAATAAATTTTTGTTTAAGCAAGGCACCTTCTGAAAGGAAGGTGTCATCATTAGAACAATTACGTTTCAACCTAATGAATTCACCCTTTATCATACCAAAACCGGTGCTCTTAGGATGCAAACTTTTTGCATGCAAAAGGGTATTAGATTTGATCGGTTTGGAGTAGAGCTCAGTAATGATGGTGTTGTTGCATGTATCACCTATCAGTGTAAGATCAAGATAGGGTATTTTGAAAGGATCACAAACATATGTGAAACTCAAACCACATCTATTTACATTGAGTGATGCAACAAACTCATCTGCTTCTTGAGCTGTACCTGTCCAGATAAAGAGTAAATCGTTGATGTAACGCCTATAAAATTTAATGTGTTGACGAAAAGAGTTTTCTTGTCCATAAACGTGGAACAGCTCCCATCAACCCATGTAAAGGTTGGGATAGGAGGGGGCAAATTTTGCCCCCATAGCTGTTCCACGTTTCTGGAGAAAAAACTCATTTTTGAAGAAAAAATAATTATGATTGAGTAAAAACTCTATCACATCAATGACATATCTCTTGAACTCCACTGAATAATTACTAAACCTGTCCAGGAAAAAATCTTATAGCTTGTAGGCCTAAAAAATGCGGAATAGCTGAGTATAGCCCAACAACATCCACAGTAAGCCACATGTTATCCTGAGACCAGCTTTCTTTATCCAATAGATTCAAGAGATATTTGATATCTTTGAGGAAACTTGGGACAAGTTGAACTAAAGGCTAGAGAATACTGTCAATCCAAACTGACAATCTTTCCAAAAGGGAAACAATGCCCGAGACTATGGGTCTACCCTTAACAGACTCCAGAGACTTGTGGACCTTCGGGAGGTGGTGAAAGATTGGAATAATGGTATCTCTTACATAGAGATAATCCTGAGTATCATTATCAAAAAATCCTGCCTCTCTACCATCATCCAGAAGGTCATATATAAGTCTCTGGTAATCTGAAGTCGGATTTTTTCCTAATCTTAGGTAAATGTCAGTATCATTGAGTTGGCGATATGCCTCATCAATGTAGTCCCCTCGATTTAACACCACCACATTATCTCCTTTGTCAGCTTGTTTGATTATGATGTTGGAATTATCTTGTAGGGACTTGAGGGCATTCTTCTGTACTAATGACAAATTGTGAGCCCTTTTGGAAGTACTCAGGTTATCATGCAATGTTACAAAGATAACACAATAAAAAATATCTTTTAATTGTATATTAAATAAAAATCTGTGTGTAACAAAAATAAATCCACAAGACAAACAAACATATAAAAATAAAAGGTTATGGGGGCGTGTCCAGGCTCTAGCCGAAGATGGCTGCTATTCTGGGAGCTCAATCTAAAGAATTATACTTTCCACCAAAATATCTAACTTTACAGATGCCATCCAGCACAGGATTTCATTGTATGCAAGAGAACTAATTTTGCTGGACTGGGCAATACTAATATTGCTCGAGGGGGAGCTTCACAGACTGGACCGTTAAGGTTTTAGGCGGCCCTCGTGGAGGAAAACTTTAGCACCCCCCCCGGGTAACCGGTTAATAGGAGAATATAGTAAATTCTCCTCTCCTACTTGTCATTCCAATTTTTAAACATAGTTGAACTATCTACAGCCATCCCAAATCTGCTGTCCGACTATGAACGCACAATGTGTGCCAGATTCGATCGCCTCTTGTACAGCATGGTATGTGCTCATACTGAGCTGGAAGCTTCTGAGGGCCAGAAAATGATGAGTGTAGAGGTGTCTAGAGTGTGCAGCGAAGCACAAGCCGATACAAGCCTCCACGCTGTTGTGAAAGTGCGGGTCTGTGAGCAGCTTAGTGCCTGTGAGATTTTAACACCTACCTTGATTTCTGCCTGGGGAGATGCAGCCGACTCTCTGGAGGGGGTCCAAGGAAGTGCGCACACTGAGGTGCTGTCATCGGAGAGCTTACTCATTGGGATAAAGCTATCAGCATCAAGTCAACTTGCCTTGCATGGTACGGGAGCTGGGTTCACTGCCCATTGTCTGCTGTTTGGCCCCTGTGTGTAGGAGCTGCATCCTGGATGGCCTTGCACATCTGGCGTTGCGGGAACTGGGCCTATCGCTTCTGTTATGATATCAACACTGACACGGAAGACCGGACTGGCGTGGGGTGAAATTATGTACTTTTTCCCATCATATAACTATACTCATATTCCACTCCAGATATCTTTGTATATAAATGATGGCCTTTGGGCCTGAGATCTCACTTATTAGAGATACTGGACATATTTGACTTGTGGGATTATTATTTTTTTAAACTTATATTTCCTCCCAAGGTGATATTACCTGCACTGTATATCTACCTATGGCTATCGAGTCAGTTATTATTCTTTAGATATAGTGAGATGTTTTACCTCATGATGACATTTTCTGTCCTAACTACTTAGTTAGATGTGAGTGGCCATTAAAGGTTAATGTACTATAGCTGTCCTATCATTTACTAGATACTTTAAAAGTGTTATAAGCGTGTTGGTTGCAGTAAAGTGGTATTGCATCTAATAGTCCCTATGTAACATAAAACTATACTCTTTTAGAGGGTCCAAAAGTGGGCCGAACTATGGGGTGCCTCCCCAGAGTTGCTGTGACATATAAAACTAGTTTTCACTATTTGTGGTGTTGGCAAATGACAGTTAAAGGACCAAGAGCGGCCTATCACTATTCTATATAATTAAACTCTGTCACCCCTTTGGTGCTTATGCTTACTGCTTGAGCCTAAGTATGTGTTTTACCATACTAAGCTAACAGTCCCCAGTATAGTTTTTTGCCTCGCGGTACTGTGAGCAACAAACAGTAAATACCTAATATTTTTTCTCTTTGAATTTTTTTTTTAAAAAATGCTTGATTTGGCACAATGGTAGTAGTAGTGAGCTAATATCTCAACAGACCCATAAAATTCCACAGAGTAAGGACCTAAGGTGGCCTATAATTGCTTCATCATTACCTGTCATTATCACCATGTTTATATAATGTTTGTGATGGTTATGTTCATTCACTATAGCAATGTTTCTGTTCATGTAATATTAAGGGTCTAAGAGTGACCCTATCATTATTTCTATTTTACTTGTTCATTGGCCTTCTTCGCATCTCGTGTCTTCCGGACCCACTCGAGGTCCTGGCAAACATGGGAGGTGCGACTGAGAGGAACAGGTCCACGAGTGGCCTGTTTCACTTAGAAACCCTCAGCTAATGAGTTGTGACAAGTGAGGTCCAAGAGTGGCCTCTGCTGCTTTTGGGGTGAAAAAAATGGGGGGTAGGTTATTGATTTGCTCCTCAAATGTTTCTTGCTTGTGTCTTTTTGTGCATATGCTTGGTAACAAATGATGTTGAAGTATTCCATGCTTTTTCAGCTTTTTGATATTTCTGTTTAATATGATGAATGAGCAAATTCGTTGTCTTGTAAATCTTTACCCTCAATAAAAACTATTATTAAAAAAAATATATATATAAAAGGTTAAACCTGTGTAGGGCTACAGATGACAAGAAATCCTGTCACCCACTAATCTTATCTGGTATCTGGTCTAAGTGCGGCCTAAGGACATGTAACTCCAGTAATGTTCATATACTATAGCCACTGAGTAAAGAGATCCCTATATAATAAATGGGGACACAGTCCCAAACAAATTAACTAATCTTTCAGTAGCCAATGTATAGCTTTAAAGGGACACTGAACCCACATTTTTTCTTTCGTGATTCAGATAGAGCATGCAATTTAAGCAACTTTCTAATTTACTCCTATTATCAAATTTTCTTCATTCTCTTGGCATGAATGTAAGTTTAGATGCCCGCCCATTTTTGGTGAACAACCTGGGTTGTCCTTGCTGATTGGACAGCACCAATAAACAAGTGCTGTCCATGTCCTGAACCAAACATTTTCTGGCTTATTAGCTTAGATGCCTTCCTTTTTAAATAAAGATAGCAAGAGAATGAAGAAAAATTGATAATAGGAGTAAATTAGAAAGTTGCTTAAAATTGCATGCTCTATATGAATCATTAAAGAAAAAAATTGGGTTCAGTATCCCTTTTTAA
>CAJPDP010054884.1:0-11502 GCA_905336975.1 Bombina variegata variegata
GTGTGTCTATGTGTGAGTATATGTGTGAAGGTATGTGCACGCATGAGTGTGCATGTCTGAGTGTGTGTGCATGCATGAGTGTGCATGTGTGAGTGTGTATGTATTAGTGTGCATGTGTGTGTGTGCATGTATCAGTGTGCATGTGTGTGTGTGCATGTATTAGTGTGCATGTGTGAGTGTGTGTGTGCATGCGTGAGTGTGTGCATGTGTGAGTGTATATGTGTGAGTGTGTGTGCATGCATGAGTGTGCATGTGTGAGTGTGTATGTATTAGTGTGCATGTATCAGTGTGCATGTGTGAGTGTGTGTGCATGTATCAGTGTGCATGTGTGAGTGTGTGTGCATGCGTGAGTGTGTACATGTGTGTGTGCATGCATGAGTGTGCATGTGTGAGTGTGTATGTATCAGTGTGCATGTGTGAGTGTGTGTGCATGTATCAGTGTGCATGTGTGCATGCATGTTGGACCAGATTTCTTTCACTAAGTTTTGCTAGGAGTAAATTTTCTTTTTGGAATCTGTAATTAATGTAATACACAAATACAATGGTGAAGATGTTATCTCATGTCCATTCACGCAATACAAAACATTTTTCCCACACCTAGACTGTTTCTTTTCCCTGTGATACATTTATTGGATTCTTTTCACTTACAAGAGATTTATCTGTCTTGCTGTAGAAAGATGTTTGCTTGTTCACAGCTTCCTTTCCTTCCGAACTTGGCTTAGTTAGCTTATTTAAGATCCCCAGAAGGATGATGAAGGAAATACTAAAAGTTTCCTTTCACTTAACTTGAAATGCAAACACAGGGGAACTCTTAAATAAACACACATGGTGCTTCCTATCTCATCTGAAGAGCAAATCTTATGGAAATCTGCCCACACCTGCCTCAGTGTCTCCCTGTGGATCTAACTACCCTCTGTATCTGTCAAGCATCAGTTATCTGAAGCCCTAATGCTATTGTACAGCCAGGAACAGCAGGTCACAAACACATAGATAAGTAACAATTTTTAAAGAAGTTTCCAATTTTCTTCTATTATCAAGTTTGCTTTGTTCTCATGTTATTCTTTGTTGAAGAGATATCTAGATAGCTAGCGTGCACAAGCCTAAAGCACTACATGACAGGAAATAGTGCTGCTATCTAGTGCTCTTGCTAATGTATAACATTGTTGCAAAACGGCTGCCATATAGTTCTTCAGACACGTGCACACTCCTGAGCTTTTCACCAAAGGACAATAAGAACATGAGGAACATATGATAACAAAAGTAAATTGGAAAGTTGTTTAAAATTGTATGCTCTATCTGAATCATGAGGAAAAAAATTGTGGTCCCTTTAACAGCCAATCAGGATGAAAGTCCTGGGACTTGCAAAGGAGTTTGCATCTGGCATATATAAGTACAGTAATGTTATTTGCCTCTTCAGTTTAAGGAAGTTTACTATGAAATCTCACAAAATTTCAGTGAAATCTTGTAAATAACACATAGCACTTATTATTATTGTGATGTGAAGAAATTGTGAGGTCAAATATCTTTTCTAGTTAGATTTTTACAGTTATGCTGTACCACTTTCAAATATTATGTCCCTTTAAGATTTTACTATAAAATATTTAGTTATGTGCAGTAAACAAGTTTGCAATATATTTTCATTATTTATGGTATTTTAGGTAAGGCACCCTGCTTACTCTTCAATGCTAACCCTGCTACATATATGTCACTATTTGGCTCCAACAGATAAAAACCACAAAACAATGCACTACATTCTAATCTGGCTATTGAAAAACAATGGCAGCAAACAAATGCTAATTTAATTTAAAAAAATGTTTAGACTTGATTGATATATTATTGTATGGAAAGACAACAGAAATGTGTTCTAATTACAAGGTGTTTACTTTCCCTTTAATCATCTCTAATATGTGCCTTTAAAGTAAATGTCAAGTTAAGGGTATTAGATAAAGTCAAGCGATAGAAGATAAAAAATGAATGACTGTCATTCATGAAATCATTAGGATATTCTTATCTTCAGAGATATTTCAAATGAAACGCTGTACGGAGCAGCCTCTTCGCACAAACGTCAAACAGCGATTAGTTGATTGCAGAGGAGTCATCTGTCAATCAATTGATGAAAATGGCGCCCGGAGCTTCAGCTCTGCTCCGTACAGCGTTTCATTTTAAATATCTCTGAAGTTAAGTATATCCTAACGATTTCATGAATGACAGTGTCATTCATTTTTTAACTTCTATCGCTTGACTTTATCTAATACCCTTAACTTGACATTCACTTTAAGCTCATTTTGATGCAGATGAGTCAGCATTTATAAATGATGTGCAGCTCATATGTACATAAAGCACCTACCTCCTGCTGATACTTATATGCATCCCCCCAGCTCCCAAACCTACTGTTGAAACTCCTCATCCAAACCTATTCTTCTCAGCAACTTCCTGTGTGCCTCAGTGTTTATGTTTCTAGTACTGACTTTAAAGGGACACTGAACCCAGTTTTTTTTTTTCTTTTGTGATTTAGAGAGAGCAGGCAATTTTAAGCAACTTTCTAATTTACTCCTATTATCAATTTTTCTTTGTTCTCTTGCTATCTTTATTTGAAATAGAAGACATCTAAGTTTTTTGGTTTAGTACTCTGGACAGCACTTTTTTATTGGTGGATGAATTTATCCACCAATCAGCAAGGACAACCCAGGTTGTTGACCAAAAATGGGCCAACATATAAACTTACATTCTTGCATTTCAAATAAAGATACCAAGAGAATGAAGAAAATTTGATAATAGGAGTAAATTAGAAAGTTGCTTAAAATTTCATGCTCTATCCGAATCGCAAAAGAAAAAATTTGGGTTCAGTGTCCCTTTAAGGCTGCGGAAGTTCTGAAGGTTACCTGGGATGCTATGCATCATATTCATAAAAGGGACACTCAAGTCAAACAACTTTCATGATTCAGATAGAGCAGCAATTTTAAACAACTTTCCAATTTACTTCCATTAACAAAATGTGCGCAGTCTTTTTATGTTTACACTTTCTAAGTCACCAGCTCCTACTGAGCATGTGCAAGAATTCACAGAATATACGTATGTGCATTTGTGATTGGCTGATGGCTGTCACATGATATGTGTATGCATTTGTAATTGGCTGATGGCTGTCACATGATACAGTGGGCGTGGAAATAGACATAACTTTTAAATTTGTCAGAAAAAAATCTACTACTCATTTGAAGTTCAGACTAAGTGCTGTTGCATTGTCTGTTTATCATGCATTTGTTCATTATACAAATCTACTTTATTTACTGGTCCTTTAAAGGGAGATGAAAGTGATTTTACTTTTTATGGTTCAGACCGATAATGCAATTGTAAGAGAAGTTTTTAGTTAGTTTCTGTTATAATTTTTGCTATTCTCTGAGTATCCTTGACCACAATCATTTATGAGTAATACAATATAAATGGTGTGCAAGCATGAGACACAATATCCTGTACAGTATGTGGTAATACATCTTTAAATAAGACACCTTGACACTAAGCATTCATTTATGTCATTTTTTTTCTTTTTTTGTCATGTATCCTATAAAATATATACTGTAATAGAATTTGAATATAGTCAATGAAGTATAAACTGTAAATACTATAATTTTGGGGGGTAAAGAGGCACTAAAGGCATATTGGGATTTTCATAATTCAGATAGAACATACACTTTTAAACAACTTTCCAATGTACTGCTATTACCACAATTGCTTTTTTTATCTTTGTATCCTTCATTAAAAAGCATACACAGGCAGGCTCAGGAGCTACAGTGCAGTACTAGAAGCTAGCTAGTGATTGCTAGTTACATGTTGATGACTCTTGTCACTGGCTCACCCATTGTGTCCAGCTGGCTACTAATACTGCACTACTGCTCTTGAGTGCATTCTAACTATGGGGTCGAACACAGTCTATCAGCTCCTGAAAATGAATTTTACATATTGGCGGAACTTTGGCAAGCTCTGATTCAACCTGAAATCTTTGCATTAGAATGTCCCTTTAAGGCATTACTATAATGGCCCTTTTAAAGATTTTAATATTTTAGAGGCATAGGGAGACTAAAATATATCAAGACATATTGCATCCTAAATCTTGGGATTAGGTTGTGGGTTTATAGTTGGGGGTTATAAATTGAGCTAGAGTTGAGGTTGAGGCTCATGGTTTGGGGTTACAATTTGATCCAGAGCTAGAGTTGAGGATTATGGCTGTGGTTTAAGGTTGTAGGTTATGGTTAGGCCTACAGTTATGTTTGTGGGTTATAGTTAGGGCTAAGATAAGAATAGTTTTGGGGGTTATTGTTAAAAGTTATGATTGAGGGTTATATCTAGGGCTAGGGTTATGATTTAGGGTTATGGCTGGGGCTAGGGTTAGAATTGTGAGTTGTAGTTACGGCAAGGGTTTGGACTTTTGGGTTATGGGTAGGTTTATGATTAAGGGTTAGGGTTAGGATTATGATTGAGGGTTATGGTTAGGGCTAAGAATAGTGTTGTGGGTTATTGTTAAGGATAAGATTAGGTTTGTATGGTAGGATTAGGGCTAGTTTAGGATTGAGGGTTATATTTAGGGCTAGGGTTATGATTGAGGGTTATGGTTAGGGCAAGGGTTTGGACTTTGGGTTATGGTTAGGGTTATGGTTAGGGTTAGGATTATGATTGAGGGTTAGGTTTAGGATTAGGATTATAATTGGAGGGTTATGATTAGGGCTAGGGTTACAATTGTGCATTATATTTAGGGCAAGGGTTTGGACTTTGGGTTATGATGAGGGTTATGGTTAAAGTTAGGTTTATGATTGAGGGTTATGGTTAGGGCTAGGGTTAGGATTGAGAGTTATAGATAGAGCTAATGTTTGGGCTTTGGTTTATGGTTAGGGCTATGGTTATGATTGAGGGCTCTGATTAGGGCTAAGATTTGGATTTTGGGCTATGGGCTATGGTTAGGGCTAGGGTTGAGAGTTGTGGTTAATGCTAAATGTTGGGTTAGACGATAAGGTTGTGGTTTATGGTTAGGATCTGGGTTAGGATTGAGGGTTATGGTTAGGGCCAGGGCTGAGAATTATGGTTAGGGCTAGGGTTGGTGTTGGGTATCAGGGCTAGGTTAAGGGTTGGGGTTACAGTTAGAACTAGACATAGGGTTGTGGATTATGTTTAGGGCCTAGGCTAGGACTGAGGTTCATGGTTAGTGCCAGGGTTATGGATTACGGACAGACCTAGTGTTGGTATTATGTTTAGAACAATCTTAGGTTGGATTTTAGAGTTAAAGCTAGGCTTAGGGTTGGGGATTAGGGCTATGCTAAGGGTTGAGGCTATGGTTGATGGTTATCGCTAATACAAGAAGTAGGGTTGGGGAATATGGTTAGGCCTAGTGTTATGGTTAGGGCTATGGTTGAGGGTTATGGTTTTTGCTAGGTGCAGGGCTAGGATTTGAGTAGGGTTAGGTTTAATGCTTTATGATTAGGGCTATGGTTGAGGGTTATGGTTAATGCTAGGTGCAGGGCTAGGATTAGAGTAGGGTTATGGTTAATGCTTTAGGATTAGGGTTATGGTTGAGGCTTATGGTTGTCACTAGGTGCAGGGCTAGGATTAGAGTAGGGTTAGGGTTAATGTTTTAGGATTAGGGCTAGAGTTGAGGGTTATGGTCAGGGCCAGATTTACCATTAGGCAGAGTAGGCCTGTGCCTACAGGCGCCTTCAATAGAGGGGCGCCTGTCTCTCTGCTCTATATGCCTTTTCTGCACACCTCTCTGGCTTTGCCCTCACTCACCATAGTAGATAATTACTTTGCCCTAAACAAAGATGGCCGCCACACTTTCTCCAGTGTATGTGGACAGAGCAGCCAGAGCGGCCTTAGAGTAAGTGTGTGTGGGTTGGTTCTTTTATGGGGAGTGACAGTAAGCGACTGTGTACTATTACAGAGCGTTCTGAGTGCACGGTGGGCATGTATCAGCTACAGCAGCGGGTGTCAAAATCAAAATGACAGATTGTACAGTCAGAGGGAAGTCTTTCATATAAAATACCATAAGTAGGGGGCGTATCTAAGCAGCGAACCCGAGTGGTCGCATTCTCCAGAGCTCTGTTGGAATCCTTTCTAATCCGCCAATTACAAGAGTCCTTTAACAGCAATATAGCCATACATCTCATTGCATCATTGTGCAGAGGAGCACTATATTACATGATCCACGCTGTGGATTCAGAAATTAAGGTACTAGAGCGTTGGCTACTACTTGGCTACGCTACCCCCCTCGGCTCCTCCAAGGTATTGTGCTTTAGCCAACCACAACGGCACATTAGCACTGGCATTATTAACAAATGCCTTACATCATAGGTGCTCCCAAAGAAGAAAATAGATCAGCGATCCCAAAAATACCACTAGCAGTAGAAAATCAAAATGTCTACAGCTGCTGGAGAGCAAAACACCATCGGCACAAGATGGCAAAAATTTGAAAAGCTATGTTAGCACCTTATGGAATCAGCGCCGTTTGACTTCTTTGTAAGGCGTTACAGAGAAAAGAACGTTGAAACCACAGGCTCAGTTGAAGATGTTAGGAAGAGCCCTCCCGCACAACGCGATACATGTCCGGCGGGGGTTAGTGGGGGACCCCCAGGAAGACGCATAAGGTAAACAGATCCCTCGCCTGTTCACAGACAAAGACCGGCTGGATACATGGGATCAGAAGAAGTTCTGGCTGGAGGTTTCAGAACGATCACATGGTATTGTAGTGCTAAAGAAGAGGCACTAAGAGAAGCTTATGCGGGACCGCCATTAGCCCTGAAGCGCCCTCGCAGGATTAGAGTAGGGTTAGGGTTAATGCTTTAAGATTAGGGTTATGGTTGTTGCTAGGTGCAGGGCTAGGATTAGAGTAGGATTAGGGCTAGGTTCAGGGCTAGGATTAGAGTAGGGTTGGGCTATGGTTGTGGGTTATGGTTAATGCTAGGTGCAGAGCTAGGTTTAAAGTAGGGTTAGGGTTAATGCTTTAAGATTAGGACTATGGTTGAGGGTTATGGTTAACGCTTGGTACAAGGCTAGGATTAGAGTTGGGGTTAAGTTTATGCTTTAAGATTAGGGCTAAGGTTGAGGTTTATGGATAACATTAGGGTTGAAGTTTGGGGTTAATGTTGAGGGCTATGGACAAAAACATTAGTAATTTATGCCACTTTCCAAATAACCCAGCTTTCTTTGTTTATAGGCCTTTGGGCTCTATGCCCGGTGGGTTATATATTGTCTTATACTGTTATTTTCCCTTTTTACCCAAGAAATATTTACTAATTACATGTACTCACCAGAGAGCGTTATCAGTATCCCAGATTTTATTAAATTTCTTTTTTTTGGTTCCACTTCTCTCTTAAAAATAAAATAGTACCTTTAGCAATTAAATATGAAGCATGCATTTTATATTTATTTATAAGTAGTAAAACAACTTTGAATATTTCATTATTTTGTCTCTGACAACTGTGGCTTCTCTAATTCTCAAAACGCTCTGGAAATGCACCTGCTGATTTCTCAATGCTAACTCTGCTACATATATGTCCCAAACTGGCTTTAACAGATAATTGACTGTAAAACAATGCACTTTATACTAACATAATGGCCGTGGCTAGCCTCGTTGTCTGCAGCCCAAAACCCAGATTTGCTCCTCCAAATAAGGCAAATGGTTGGTGGAAAAACAACTGCAGCAAACAAGATGTTAATTTTTTTGAAAAATGTTTAGACTTTACTGATTGACTTCCATTGCAGCAGTGCATTGTGGGTATAGCAATGCAAATATGAAAATAACATTAACAGTGTCTCTGATTTTTGCTTTTAAATCCAAATTAATCATGGACTACCGTATACAAGTGAAACACTGTTCAACAGGGGCACAGCTACCATTGGTGCAGCAGGTGCAGTGACACGAGGGTAGGGATGGGCGACCATTTTGCAACATTCGAAAAATGAAACAAATTGTAACACATTTGGTCATTTGTTTTGAACGTCGATGGTTTGTACAACATTCTAACATTTGTTTAATGTAATAGTATTTCTAATGCTGTCTTTAAATTTAGTCTTAGAATTATGTAATGTCCAAATAGAAAATCAATATATTTATATCTATTATGTATCCAGTTACTAAATTCCCTACCACATAAACTATTGAACTTATGAATAGAATTTGTGTATATTTGATTATGTTCATTATGAACATTTGAAGAAAAAAAAGTAACATTTGAAAATTGGAAATAACATTCGTTTAACGAATTGTAAGGACTTTTTCGTCCTTATCAACATCTATGCTCAAAATGATTATGCAGAGCAGCACACATATTACTATTAAATACAATACGGGATAGATTACAAGTGGATCGCTAATTTATTGCGCGTCCGCAAACAGGCCACCCTTTGGCGTCCTGCTCGTGAGGCAACGCAACGATTGGAAGAACCCGGACTCGTTATCGATCTGCTAACTACAGCAGGAGCTGCGGGCGGAGGATCACCAGTTTGCTTTAATGAATGAAAATGCCCCTGTTATTAAGATTATTTTTAGATACCGGGCACTTTCTCATTAAACTTTATATTCATTTTAATAGACTACATTATAGTGTACACATAAGTTTTATATGGGAACCAAAAAACATTATTGACTCGCTTTATTGCGATATTCGCTTTATTACGACAGTCTGTAACCGAACCCACAATATCTCTGAGGTATGTTTGTATATGAAAAAGAGAGAGTAAAGAAAGAGAGAAAGCGAGAGACAGAAGAAAAAAAAAGGAAAGGCGAGAGTTTACGTATTAATAATTAAAGGGACATGAAACCCACATTTTTTTACTTTCATGATTTAGAAAGAGCATACAATTTTAAACAACTTTCTAGTTTACTTCTATTATCTAATTTGCTTCATTCTTTTGATATCCTTTGCTGAAAAACATCTAGATAGGCTCAGCAGCTGCTGATTGGTGGCTGCACATGGATTCCTCGTGTGATTAGCTCACCCATATGCATTACTATTTCTTTAACAAAGGATATCTAAAGAATGAAGCAAATTAGATAATAGAAGTAAATTGGAATGTTATTTAAAATTGTATTCTATACCTGAATCATGAAAAAAAATGGGTTTAGTGTTCCTTTAAGGCATGTTTTGGTTTCTGAACTATCAATTTATGCGCATTGTACTTATTTAACTTTGGCTTTCAATTCCGCACTAGGGCAGATTCTTTGCCAATCAATCAAAGTTAATTCTGAATTGTATGTTTTTTTTATTCCTCTCTAAGCTAATACGCACAGCTTGCCAACAAAAAGATTGTCATAAAACAAAACTGCTGCCACAGCAAGAAAACCTAAGGCCTATCTTGTTTTCATTGTTACCGTGTGCTCATGGGAGCAGGTAAGGAAATGTATTGTCTTGTGTTTGGTTTACTGCAGCGAGAAGGGCGAAAGTCAGGAGGTGCTGCAAGAAGGTGTATTTTGTGCTAAGAGGGGAAATAGAATGACAATAGAACCATGGGAATGTGCTGACATTTGTTATACAGTATTACCGGAGGGTCAATAAGCTGCTTTTGTGGAGAGGGCTCAATGCACTACATTGTATAAGAAATCTCAATTCCTGGCTGTAGAGAGGAAATAAACACAAAGCCACTGAATGCTTATGCGCTGAGAACTGGAGCTGCATGGTACCCATCTTACTTAGGCCCGAGTATTAAGAACGAGATATATATTATTTATTAATATATATATATATATAACAAACTTTAATCCTCACTCACTGGACTTCATATAAAACAAGTGTTTGACTGCAATAAACTGCAATAAACATTTGTTTTACATGAAGTCCAGTGAGTGCGGATTAAAGTTTGTTTTGGATTACATTTGGTTTCCTGACACCCTGGCGGATGTCTTTGTAGGTGTGAGTGTAAATCTCCTACCCGTTTTCTGAATATATATATATAGTGTGCAAAAGTTATAGGCAGGTGTGAAAAATGCTTTAAAGTAAGAATTCTTTCAAAAATAGAAATGTTAAAGGGATACTGAACCCACAATTTTTCTTTCATGATTTCTTTCATGAATCAGATACAGCAGCAATTTTAAGCAACTTTCTTATTTACTCTTATTATCAATGTTTCTTTGTTCTTTTGGAATCTTTATTTAAAAAAGGCAGGATTGTAAGCTTAGGAGCTGGCCCATTTTTGGTTCAGCACCCTAGATAGTGCTTGCTGATTGGTGGCTACATTAAGACACCAATCAGCAAGCGCTACCCAGGTCTTGAACCAAAGATGGGCCGGCTCATAAGCTTACATTCCTGCTTTTATTAAATAAAGATACCAAGAGAACGAAGAGAAATTGATAATAGCATCTATCTGAATCATGAAAGACAAAATTTGGGTTCAGTATCCCTTTAATAGTTTAATTTTGTTTTATCAATTAACAAAATACAAAGTGAGTGAACAGAAGGAAAGTTTAAATCAAATCAATATTTGGTGTGAGCTCCCTTTGCCTTTAAAACAGCATCAATTCTTCTAGGTACACTTGTGCAAAGTCAGGGATTCAAACAATCATTAACTGAAACAGAAACTGCTGTGTAGAATATGAGGAATAAAGCTGGGTGAGAAACAGCTAAACTCTGCTAACAAGGTGAGGTTGCTGAAGACAACTTTTTGTCAAAAGTCATTCACCATGGCAAGTCTGATCACAGCAACAAGTCAGAAACTAGTTATAATGCATTAGTCTCTTAAAGGCTGGCATTTTTAAGGCAGAAAGGGATTTCCAGATGTGCAGTCAAAACTCTTCTGAGGAAGCACAAAGAAACCGGAAAAGGGCCGATAAGGAAGCTCAGTAAAGCAGATGAAAGACACATCATGCTATTTTCCCTTCACAGATGGAAAATGTCTAGCAGAGTCATCAGCTCAGAATTTACAGAAATTAGTGCGACCCTGGTACACCCACCTACTGTCAGGAAAAGTCTGGTCAGAGGTAACCTGTGGCCATATGCCACTCCTCTGACATGGAAACAAGGCCAAGTGACTCAACTATGTACCAAAATACATGGACTGGGGTGCAGAAAAATGGCAGCAGGTGCTCTGGACTAATAAGACAAAATGTTAAATATTTGTCTGTAGCAGAGAGCAGGGCTGGATAGCAGTACAATAATAAGTGTCTGCAGGCAACAGTGAGGAATTTGGAGGTTCCTTGCAAGTTTGGAGATGCATTTCTGCAAATGGAGTTGAGGACTTGGTCAGAATTAATGGTCTCCTCAATGCTGAGAATTACAGGAAGATACTTACCCATCATGCAATACCATCAGGAAGACGTGATTGGCCCCAAATATATTCTGCAGCATGACAATGACCCCAAACATACAACTAAATCCATTAAAGGGATAGTCAACACCAGAATTGTTGTTATTTAAAAAGATAGATAATCCCTTTATTACCCATTCCCCAGTTTTGCATAGCCAACACAGTTATAATAATACATGTTTTACCTCTCTAATTACCTTGTATCTATGCCTCTGCAAA
>CAJPDP010054934.1:0-10801 GCA_905336975.1 Bombina variegata variegata
ATATATATATACACATACATACTTTGGAGCCCTTTGCACTCAAATACCTGAAAAAAATAACAAGTATTTTTATTGAATATTAATATAAATTATGGTTTTAAGTGTGTTTTTACGGTAAATATTTTACATTCCAATTTTCTTCAGATATTATAAAATTTTTCTTGTTTTTCTAAATATTTATATGTAAAATATTTATTACTCACTTTAGTTTAGCATTGTAGGTTGAACGTGGTGTCGGGTTAGCGCACGAGCGATAGGTCTTAAGTTTTTTTTTAAGTTGCGCATTGAAGTCTATGGGGAGAAGAAGTTAAAGTGGTCGCAATATCTGAAGTTCTACGGTGGGCCGGCAGCTGGTAGGCCGGCAGCTGCACATAGTGTGTGGAGAGCAACTTGCAAGCAGTGAGCGCAGCACAGTGTGAGGGTGCGCAGTGGCCAATGACCTACTTTTTGAGCTGCAGCAGAATAAATACACAGACAGAGGGCCGCTCATTCAGCAGTGTTTGAAAAGCAGGTGAGGGACCAGAGTGGCCGTGCTCTCAGCTGACATAAGATGCGCGGCCAGTGGCCACCCCGCTCCAATAAAGGCATGATCTTGTTTGCATCAGGGCAGGTTAGCCAATAGTACTGTGGAGAGGGAATATGGGGGGTGGGGAGTCGATCATGTGACCACACAGTCATGACTCACAAGCGAGCAGGTCCGGAGGGAGCCAAGCTTAAGTTGAGACCGCGTGGGATGGCACTGCACTGTAGTTACAGGCTAGCACATAGGGAGCAGACGCTGCCGCATCTGAATCTTGCATGGGCCTCCTGGATGAGGAGTGCGGGCTGCCGGCAGCTGGCCGCATTAGCTGGGGAGCAATGGAAAAGGTAGGCTAAAGACTTTGCTGCAGCGGGATGATTGTTGTATATTCATTTTATTTACAAAATCCGTCTTGTTGCAAATATATTTTTATGGAGACTATCTAATGAATGAAGCAGTGGGTAGAGCGCGCACTAAAATGCTGCATGGGCCGGAAGGGGTGCGAGGCGGAGTTGGAGTGGGGGGGCTGGCATGACCCGGAGGGGATCTGCGCCGGAGGGGGCAGGGCTATGCTAAAGGGGGCAGGGTTGACTCAGAAGGAGGCTGGGCTGGGCCGGTCTGATTTCCCAGTCCGGCCCTGCTACAGTTAGAGTGTTTTGGGTTTTGATTGCACACTAAACTTTTACTTTGAACTTGTAATATGCGCACTATCCCACGTGAATTACAAGTTTACTTTAAGCCGTATTAGCAATCAAGCTTCAGTGCTAAATACCTAACTTGTAATCTGACCCAATGTTTTTAAAGTGAATATTGGAAAGTTACAGGTTATCAAACCAGCTCTATCTTCAATAGAGATTTGTTTGTGTTAGCCATGAATACAAATTATTGTTCATTTAAATTCATATGAAACCCCCCAAAAATATTTTGTAATACAAACAGAGCATACAATTTAAAAAAGTTTCCAATTTACTTCTATTATCAAATATGCTTTATTCCCATGGTATTCTTTGTTGAAGAGATACCTAGGTAGGATTCTGCAGCACTACATGGCCGGAAGTAGAACTGCCATCTATTGATCATAAAAATGGATAACATTTTTGCAAAATTGCGGCCATATAGTGCTACAGACACATTCATGCTCCTGAGCTTACATCTCTGCTTTTCAATAAAATATGCCAAGAGAATGAAGCAAAGAAGTAATAGAAGTAAATTAGAAAGTTGTTTAAAATTGCATGTTCTGGGGTGGAGCTGATAATGCAGATGTTAATATGGTGAGATCTGCTGTTCTCAGGACCTAGGCTGCCACATATCCCCCCCCCACCCACCACCCCAGATAGCTCGGAAAAGCCATTGGAGCTACCATTATTATTTCTAGAGAAGGCGCTTAAGTATGCATTAAGAATACCTATAATATATACTGACAACATAATGGATAAGGTTCATAGATGGGAAGTGAGTATGCAGCAGCTAATAAGCAACCATTTTAAGGAGTTAGAGAGGAAAATAACCCTGGCATATTAATCTAAATGCAATAGTGTATTTACTGATGATGCCCAGCAATGTTTGCAGCATTGGAGTTAGCAGGAGGCCAGACACCCCGGTAGAAGCCATAAGGGTCTATGGCTAGCCGGGTGCTGTTAGTATTTACGATTCTACTACTGGCTCGAGACCTACTCACAGCACATATGAAATCCACCCAGCAGAGCTATGCAGAGTTCAAAAGGTATGGACCCGGTTTGTCAGTACTGATCTGCACAAAGAGCCTTTAGGATTATCTTAAGAAGTTGAGGAACTGATACTAAGGTCATTTGGAAATTCGGCATGACACTCTAACCAATCGGGTGGATGCGGTAGGTTGAGCCATAGGATGGCGCACTCAGGGTGAGATCAGGCAGCATCCTGAGAGTCCGGAGTGTAACTGGGGGGGTGGGCAGTATGTCTGGAACTTGTAATGCTGACATACAAGTGATCAAGTTTGATTTAGCAACCAGGCCAGAGCCCCTATATGTTAGATTGCTACCGATCTCTGACCTACACATCTGAAGTTACGAGTGGATGACACATTGTGGAAGCCAGGAACCATGAGAGATGAACCAAGTGGAGTACAAATCCTATCCCACCTATTGTCTGACAGCAGTCACATGTATGGCAAAACGTGTGACTCTCTGGACATGTACTTTATGTCTGACCTAGGTTTACTTTTGTGTCTAAGCACTCTAGTCTGTAAGGGGAATAGGATAAGTATTATAGGATAATGCTGTCTTGGCTAGATTTCAGATATAGCCATCGGATAGCATTGCCAACTATCACCTAATTCTATTCAGTGCTTACTAGCCTGCCTATTACTGATTTTTATACATATCTGTTCCTTTAGCATGCAACTCTATGAAGCTTAGTTGCAGATTTAGGTTTCAGATTATACGTTTTTTATTCACAATTCTCTCTCAGAAATGTGTATAGGTTATAGGGCAATACAGTTATGTTAATCAATGAAATTGTTTCTTAATTTGTGTCTTAATGCTATCTGCTATTATACATACAGTAAGACTAGCATTATTAATGTTGTTTTTCTACCTACTGCAAGTCAGGCCTATTACCTAACTCGAACACAGGGGATTTTAAATAGAGAGCATTCTACCTAATTACCCATAGTACTGTTAGTTCTTTATGGCTAAATAGTTAAATGGGTAGAGGATCTTCTCATTAGTATACTCATCCATGAGTAATATTTAGGTTTGTATTTAGAGGGTCACTGTGGTCTCATTGCCTCTAGTACCCTACAGTAATAAAAACACACAAAAAATCACACACAAAAATAATACTGAGTATGCGATTCATATAGAGCTGTATTTTAGCTCCAGAAAGTGTGAGTATAAGTCCATTCTATAACGCTCTGATAAGTGAGTTTTACATTATTTCACTATATACATTTCTCTTTGAGCTTTGTATTTCAGGAGAGAATCTCAGCCATAATCGTGGAGACAGCCGTGCTTGACAGCATTGTGAATTCAGGACTGCCTTATACATGAGCTTATGTTAGCTCTAGAAAGTGTGAGTACATATTTTTCTAAGTTTCATCAACATTTTCTAAATGATATTACACTATATTTGACTATTTTTCTTAAGATCCACTTCAACTACATTGGAGATTGTAAAAATATCAAGTAATGATCACTGTTTTCAACATGTTTTTCGTCACTTGCTTTATCCATATTGAAGATTGTGAAGATATTCAGTAAACTGAATTTTCATACCGTTATTCACATATCCTTTTTTCTGAACACATTCATTCTATAGTATCCTACAGGCATGTCAATTGAAAAAAAAAAAAATTTGAATGTTGGGGTTTCATGTTTCTTTAACTATTCAAATGATAATGGTCTGCAATATCCCTATTTTAAAGGGATATAACATTAAAATGTTTTTTCATGGTTCAGATAGAGCATACAGTTTAAAAAACGTTATAATTTACTTATTTTATCTAATTTGAATCTTTCTCTTGGTATTGTTTCTTGAAAAGCATACATAGGCAGGCTCAGGAGCTGAGTGCTAGCTGCTCATTGGTGACTGCACATATGTGCCTCTTGTGATTGGCTTACCAAATGTGTGCTTTATCTGGGTCATAAAATAAAAAAAAATTGGTTTCATGTTCTTTTAACATAGATGTTTTTGTTATCATAGACATATTCTAGACATCTCTAAATAAAATTAAATAAATTAATATACATTTCAACTTTTATGGGTCATATAAGCAAACTTAGCTGATTTTTACTCTCACTTTGTTCGGAAAAGCCAGTACCAAAAGCTATGCATGCTAGTGGCATATACCAGTGAATATTATCAAGTTAAATTAGCTATAAGAACACAATAACTGCCAAATGTAATACAACTCTAGAATGACATAAAATTACATTGATCTAAATGGTATGTAAATCTATGCTGATTTGTACTGATATAACCCAAACTTTGATATAAAAGTAATAGTGATTGCCATCTGCGAAGATTATGGTTTTTTTTTAGCGTTAGCATAAAACACAAAAATAAAGCATTATATTTCCAAAATTAATGAGTGACTTTTTCCAAAAACCAATTTAAGAAAACTGTACTCCATGAGATCACCCTCCCTGCCAGATTCAATTAACTGGAGCTGCAGGTTTTACACATGACTTTTTTAAAGAATTAATTATGTTGTCTGAAATTGCAAATTTTAACCTAAATGGTTATTATATTAAAAATGTATAATCATTTAAAGAGTAGCTTAAAAGGACATTAAACATTAAGGGGCCCATTTAGCAAGCTCTGTATGGAGCTTGAAGGGCCGTGTTATGAACCACTGCTCCATAACCTGTCTGCCTGCTCTGAAGAGGCATCCCCGCAATTCAACTCGATCGAATACGATCGGGTTGATTGACACCCCCCCTGCTAGCGGCCGCAAATCTGCATGGGGTGGCATTGCACCAGCAGTTCACAAGAGCTGCTAGTGCAATGCTGAATGCGGAGAGCATATTGTTCTCCGCATTCAGCGATGTCTGTCGGACATGATCCGCTGATCGGATCATGTTGGACAGACACATAACAAATAGGCCCCTAAATCTACATAGCATTATGTATTTGGAGCAAAGATTAGGAATAGAATAATATATAAATATATGTTCTGTTTCTTTTAAATGGCAATAACTGTTTTAATATAGAAAAAAATCAAGTGTAAAGTTTTAGGGCTAGATTTCAAGTGGAGAACAACAACGGTCGTGCGATAAATAACCAGCCATTACAAGTGGCTGTTATTGCTACCGTGAGCTTGCGGTAGCAATTAGCGCTTATAAAATTAACCAGTGATCACGGGCTCGATCACATGTGCAGCGTTTCCCGCAAAAGTCGGCGTCAGCTATTTTTAGACGGATGTAGCGATCACATATATGGCACCGCATGCAAATGTGGCACGTATATTTTACGCATCGGACGCGGTTTTTACTCCCATAAACTAACATAAAACCGTTGTCGCAAGTCAGTATCACATATTCAGCGCAAGGACTTATGCTGCGAAAATGGATACATTCTAATCCATATTCACCTCGCCACACATAGGCAGGTGCAGCAAGCCTTAAGCTGAGTAAATGAGAACTGTAACTCCCTGGAAGTCTTAACAAACACCTAAAGCATGCGCAATATGAACCTCTCAACCGCCATCCCCCCCACCGCAATAACTAACAAAATGTATTAACCCCTAATCCGGCCAACCCCAAATCACAAAGTATCTAATAAAGTTATTAACCCCTAATCCACCACCCACCCAAAATGCAAAGTATCTAATTTCACTATTAACCCCTAATCGGCCTAACCCCAACAACGCAATCTATCTATTAACCCCTAATCTGTCAACCCCTCACAACACAATCTACCTATTAACACTATAACCCCTAATCTGCCAACCCCCAACAATGCAATCTACCTATTTAAACTATAACCCAGTAATCCAGGCCAATAGGATTTAAGTAGATCTCATCCTATTGACTGATTTGAATTTTTTAGCCATTAGGAATGCAAGGTACCCCAATATAAAAGGGGTACCTTGCATTCTATCTTCAGTGTGTGGCGGACGATCCCATGAAGAGGACTTACACGTTGCTGATGACCACCGCTGCCGAGGAGGATCACCAATTTGGATCCGCACATTGGAAGACCGCTCAAAGAAAGAAGATGGATGAAGATGGATGAAGATTTTGGTAATTGTTATTCATTTTTAAAGTTAGTCTTTTTTAATTTTATGTAATTGTAGTTTATTGAGGTTTATTTAGGGTGTGTTAGGTTAGGGGGCTTAGTGATTAGATTAATACTTTGTGTTGTGGGGGTGGCAGTTTGGGGGTTCATAGGTTAATTAGGTACGTAGATAGTGTTGTAGGGGGTTGGTAGATTAGGAGTTAATAGTTTTAAAAGGTAGTTTGCATTGTGGGGGATGGTGGTTTAGGGATTAATAGTGTTGATAGGTACTTTGAGTTGTGGGGGGATCACAGATTAGGGGTTAATACATTTATTAGGTAGTTTGGGAAGTGGGGGGATGGAGGAATAGGGTTTAATAGTTTAAATAGGTAGATAAAAGTATATTTATGAGGTACTTTGCGATGTGGGGGCTGGCGAATTAGGGGTTAATAGTTTAAATAGGTAGATATAAGTATATTTGAAAGTTATTTATAAATGTGTGCTTTATCTGGATCATAAAAGAAAAAAAATGTTGGTTTTATGTCCATTTAACATAGTTTTTTTTGTTAGCATAGACATATTCTAGACATCTCTAAATAAAATAATACATTAATATACAATTCAAATTTGGGGTGTTGGGTGGGTGGGGGCTTTTACTGTTAGGAGTTAGTTTGTATTTTTTTATGTAAAAGAGCTGATTTCTTCAGGGCAATGTCCTACAAAAGGACCTTTTAAGGGCTATTGGTAGTATAGTGTTAAATTAGGGGGTGTTTTTATTTTTGGGTGGCTTTTTTGCTTTTTTAGGTTTATTAGATTGTTTACATTTTTTTATTTTGGATAATTATGTTTATTTTTTTCTGTAATCTTAGATTTTTTTATTTTTTGTAATATTAGATATTTTATTTTAATTTAATCTTAGTTTTTTTATGTAAACATGTTTTTTATGTAAAGATAGGATTTTTTTTTGGTAATCATTATTCATTTTTAGTTAGTCTATTTTTTATTTCAGATAATTGGTATTAATTTAGGGTGTGGTAGGTTAGGGGGCTTAGTGATTAGATTAATACTTTGCGTTGTGGGGGATGACGGTTTAGGGGTTATTAGGTTAATTAGGTAGATTGCATTGTAGAAGCATGGCAGATTAGGGGTTAATAGTTTTAATAGGTAGTTTGCATTGTGGGGGGGAAGTTTAGGGGTTAATAGTGTTGATAGGTACTTTGCATTGAGGGGGATGGTGGTTTAGGGGTTAATACATTTATTAGGTAGTTTGCGATGTGGGGGGCTGGCGGATTAGGGTTTAATATATTTATTAGGTACTTTGCGATGTGGGGGTTGGCAGATTAGAGTTTAATAGTTTAAATAGGTAGATTGCATTGTGGGAGGATGGTGGTTTAGAGGTTAATATATTTTATTATTAGTTGAAATGTAGGGGGATAGTGGATATAGGGGTTTTGATGTGTGGGGTTAATTTTTGAGACTTTTATTGGTGTTTAAACATTTTTTTTGTTTTTCACTTTGGCACCAGCAGTTCATCACCGGTTTATCCGACTTATGGCAGTATATGATCTGCCGGCGCCGTATATGTGATTTACCCGATGTGCGAAGTGAACTTACAGGCGGCATGGGTTTCAGCAGTTGCGCTGAAACCTACGCCGTATATGTAATCTCGCCCAAGATTTCTGGTTATTTTATCATTTCCACCAAATGCCCCTCAAATCAAGTGTAATCTACTTTATTAAAAAATAAAGATAGTAGCATCTTTATTTTTTAATTAAATAATTGCAATAAGCAGTTATGAGGGTTTAAAGTTGGCAGGTGTGGGGTGCCTTTACTTAGCAGTCTATAGGAACTGTGTGTTCACAGTAAATATTTATGTATATGCGTATGTACATATATATGTATGTTTCAATACGTTTTATACTCATATTAAAACATAAATATATATGTATATATAGTCATGTATATTAACAATTTGCTGCCATCGCAGAACGACTTAACCCCTTTGCTTCACTAGTTCTCATGCCGTGTCTCATGGCATCAGAACAAGGCTCCCATTGGAGCCTATGGAAGCGCACTCTCATGAGCACAATGCTTCCCAGCAATGTGAAAGCGAGGTCGCGTTTGCATTGTGCTCAACTTGTAATACCAGCACACATATGCGTGCGCTGTTATTACGGAGTGGAGCGCAAATATTGAATAGGTGTAAGCGATATTTCGTGCTCCACTTGTAATCTGGCCCTTAGTTTGCTCTTGTGCAGTCAAGTTTACTTTCAAATTGTAATATGAGCGCAAGTTAATGCGGGCTGCACTAACAATAGCAAAATCTATATTTTACGTTCTACTTGTAATCTAGCCATTAGTGTTCCTAAAACAATGGGTGCCTCCATGTTGCAATCTAGATTTTCTTCCCTGCTGAAGCCAATAAGGGAAGATTATAAATGGGTAGCAAGGGGAGCGTAACCAATGACTGTGTGGAATATTGCAGTCTGGAGTCTGCGCTTCCACTTTTAACATTAATTAGAAACTCTACAATTTTCAGACAGTCTAGTCAAAATTAAAGGGGACAGTCTAGTCAAAGAAACAGTCTAGTCAAAATTAAACTTATGATCCAGATAGGGCATACAATTTTAAACAACTTTTCTATTTACTTTTATCATCGATGTTGCTTTGTTCTCTTGGTATTCTTAGTTGAAAGCTAAACCTAGGTTGGCTCATATGCTTATTTCTAAGCCCTTGAATGCCGCCTCTTATCTGCTAGAGGGTGTTAGTTCATGTGTGTCATATAAACAACATTGTGCTCATGCATATGGAGTTACCTTGGAGTCAGCACTGATTGGCTAAGAAGCAAGTCTGTGCAAAGAACTGTGATAAGGCGGCAGTCTGCAGATGCTTAGATACAAGGTTATCACAGAGGTAAAAAGTATATTAATATAACAGTACTGGTTATGCAAAACTGGGGAATTGGTAATAAAAGATTATCTCTCTTTTCAAACAATAACAATTGTGGAGTAGACTGTCCCTTTTGTACAGTGTATCATCAATTTTGTTCCCTTTTTTCAGGCTCTTGCACAAGCTTAGTTTAAATGTTAGTACACAGTTTCCTTGTGTAATAAATAAATAAATAAAACAATAGCCTAAATAACATTTAATCTCATAAATCTTGTACACAGCTTTAGAATACAATCTTTAGAAAGTTAATTTATGATTGCAATAAAATGACTGCACATTTAAAATATATTTAATGTTTGGTTAATGAGGGAAAAAAAGCTATATTCAGACAAATTATACAGTTCTTATTTAAGGGGCATTATAGTGTTAAAATTGTATGCTCTAAATTGTTAGAACATGCAATTTTAACACTAGCAATGCTGTAATGATATGTGTTTAACCTCTACAGGGGACCTTCACAGCTGATCAGTGGCAGTTTCCACTCAGGACCAGCAATGCTCTCTTGGTTCCAAGCAGGATTTTAAAGGGACAATGAACATCAAACACACATCACAAACATAGTATTGAGGTTATTCCTTATCTCCCTCCAGACACTGGTCATGTTGAAATCCATCCTTCACTGCATTTTAGTGTTGATGTGTTGATAAAATTTGCTTTGTTCTCTTGGTATTCGTAGTTGAAAGCTAAACCTAGGTTGGCTCATATGCTTATTTCTAAGCCATTGAAGACTGCCTCTTATCTGAATGCATTTTTAACAGCTAGAGGGCGTTAGTTCATGTGTGTCATATAGACAACATTGTGCTCATGCATATGGAGTTACCTTGGAGTCAGCACTGATTGGCTAAGAAGCAAGTCTGTGAAAAGAACTGTGATAAGGAGGCAGTCTGCAGATGCTTAGATACAAGGTTATCACAGAGGTAAAAAGTATATTAATATAACAGTGTTGGTTATGCAAAACTGGGGAATTGGTAATAAAAGATTATCTCTCTATTCAAACAATAACAATTGTGGAGTAGACTGTCCCTTTCCATTACAGGAAAAGGGGACAAAATAAACGATGTAAGTTTATTGCAAAGTTGTTTTCTACATGCAATGAAATGCTTTTATTACAATCTCAAAGTGTTTTATGTCTTTAAAAGTATAAATGAGATGGACTAGATTTTATGTGATGTGATGGTTAACTGGCATAAAATGAATGACTCAAGTAGGAACAATGAACATAGTATAACTAGTGATGTCGCGAACCTAAACATTTGTGTTTGCGAACGGCGGACACAAACTTCCGCAACTGTTCGCGAACGGGTGAACCGGGCGATCCGCCATTGACTTCAATAGGCAGGCGAATTTTAAAACCCACAGGTACTCTTGTGATGGAAAAGTTGTTTCAAGGGTACTAACACCTGGACTGTGGCATGCCGGAGGGGGATCCATGGAAAAACTCCCATGGAAAATTACATAGTTGATTCAGAGTCTGTTTTTAAGCCATAAAGGGCATAAATCACCTAACAGTGCTAAATAGTTTGGAATAACGTGCTTTAAAACATCAGGTATGATGTTGTATCGATCAGGTAGTGTAAGGGTTACGCCCGCTTCACAGTGACAGACCAAACTCTCCGTTTAAAGGGACAGTCTACA
>CAJPDP010054979.1:0-10443 GCA_905336975.1 Bombina variegata variegata
CCTGGAGCCAGGGTGGCACGGGTCTGGTGCCAGTCATCCACGTATTGGTCGGCCAGGACGGCCTCCTGATCAGCAGTCCTTGGTTTCCTATCCTTAATCCAGTCCCAGATCTTGGCCGAGATGCGAGAGTAAAATTGCTCCAGGGTCCACTCGGTATACGGTAGCCTGTCTTGTCTGTGTAGATCCCTGAACTTATGTCGATGGGCTTCTGGGGTGAGCCCGTACCGGGTAAGGATGCGTTCCTTCACCCAGTCATAGGCCTTCTCCTCCTCGGGAGGAACAGTCTGGAAAGCTTCCGCCGCCTTGACGGCCAGTTTTCCAGCCAAGATTGGGACTCAGTCTGAGGCAGCAATCCCATGCAACCTGCACTGGGTCTCGAAGTACTGGAGGTAGCAGTCGACCTCTTCGGCCCCATCATCCTTAAATGCCCGGAAAGCCTTGCAAGGTAGCTTCCTTGGTCTTGGTTTGGGTTCTTTGGGGGGCTAACAGGGCTCCCCAGAGATCTTTCTGGAGCTCCAGCATGCGAATCTGGCTGGCCTCGGATATAGTCCTAGCGACAGCTTCTGGGGACGGGTTGGGTCCCAGGAGGGATATTCTTCATCGGATTTGATCATCCAGACTGCATGTCGTAGTCCCCTGGGAGGAGGTGTCCGTGGTGTCGCTGTCTCGCTACCACCCGCTTCCATATCAGGGGCCCTAGCCTGGTCATCTGCCATCAGCTCGGCTATGATGGCTTCTCTTGTCTTGCTGGTAGCTATCCCTCTAGTACGCCGCAAGGCTTTCAGTGCTTCTTTCCGGAGCCGATCATAGCGCTCTATCCACAGAAGTGTTCAGGTGGTGGTTTGAACGTTCCAGGTATATGGAAGCATCCCACCGCTGGGGATGTAGAAGGTATAGTTAAAACTCTTGTGTAGGGTGTTTGTTGCCTCCTCCTGGTGGCCAAGTGATGTAATTCCCAAATGTAAGCACAACCAACATTGTTATATTAATATACTTTATAACATTTAAACCTCTAAATGTCTGCCTCTTTCTAATCCATTACTGACAGCCACTTATTACATGCTTTTTTATTAGCTTTTCACAAGAGACTTCTAATTCATGTTTGCCATATAGATAACTTTGTGCTCACTTCTGTGGAGTTGTGCAGGACACAACACTAATTGGCTAAAATGCAAGTCAATATATAATAAATAAATAGCCATGTTATAAGGGGGCTGTCAGAAGAGGCTTAGATACAAGTTATTCCCAGAGGTATATTAATATAACCATGTTGGCTGTGCAAAACTTGGGAATGGGTAAAAAAGAGATTATCTATCTTTTTAAACAATAACATTTTTGGAGTAGACTGTCCATTTAAACCAAATCCACCCTTATCGGCGTTATGAATGTTTAATTTTGAATTTATCATCCCTTTAACGACTGCTGTCTTAACATTGATTCTAGTGTTTGTGCAGAATTTTACAATCCACATTACTCCAGCACTTCTTGTATGTAAACTCAACCCCTCCCATCCTGGAAACACCAAAGAGCCAGAACCAAATAAATAAACTCTCATCTCTGCCTTCCATGTTGAAACCCACTGGAAGCACTCCAGATTGCTTGAGCTATTCTTGGCTTCTAGATATAAACCACCACTAATATGAGTAATACACACACCTCTGGATCAATGAGTAAAGAAGATCAGTTGCAAGTCAAGCGGTATTGGGAAATGGAGTCCCCAAAATGTTATTGTCTGACGTGTTTTGGTATTTCTGGCCTATGAATACAGCCAGGAATGATGAAATGTGCTAGACCGTAACTGTAATAACCATGTATTCACCCCTTCTCTACCAGGAATATCAGAGGGAAGATTGCCCAAAATACTAAAGAACTTTTAGCAGTTTTGCTATCACACCAATTTAACAGAAATAGAGCATTGCTATTTTTTTTATTTACCTGTCAAAACTGTATATATATATATATATATATATATATTAGCTTACAACCCAATGTATTGATCTAGTTTCATTTTAGTATATTTCATACCATTGTTATGTCGCCAAATGCGATCAGATTAAAAAAAAAAAAAAATGCAATCATAAGACAAATGGTTGTAAAAGTTTCTCTGGGGTCCCCTTTGTTTAGAAATAACAGACATGCATGGTGTGACGAACCCCTGCTACCCCGACTGGGTAGCTCCGCCGAAACGATCTTCCAACACCTGGAACCAGCTGCTATGTAGTGGAGAGAGTGTTTTTAGCAATCCCCACCCAAATAACTAGACAACTAGCATTAAGGTGGAACAAAGAATAACACTTTATTGGGACAAACACACAACATTTATACAGGAACTCATCTTGATAAGACAAAGGACAATCCCACAATTTTCCCGCCATTCCCGCCCCTCCAGACAGGTTGGCGCCTCCATAGCAGCCAAAGTACCCAGGGGTGTCGGTTTCGGGGTGATCCTGGTGGAGAGGCAGTACTTCCAGGGTGTCATTTTAAAGCTCTCGGTCCCCAGATGCCACAGTCCAAAAAGCGGCGTGATTCGTTACTGGGGACCAGCCCGGTAAAGATTGGGGGGTAGGGCAAAGTTAAGCGGGTGTCCTGCTGTTCTGTGGCCGACCAGGAGTTCCAGGAGCCCGGCCAGCCTGAGAAGGGTTAGGCGGGTGTCCGTTGTGAGGCGGCTGACCGGGGGTTCCAGGACACTGGCCAGCCTAGGAGGGTTTTTCTGGTCAGAGACCAGCTCTTCTCTGACAAAGTAGGAACACAAAAATAAGCCCACAAAGACTCCTAGAGATCGTGGTTGCTCTGAGGAGCCCAAATCTGCTGAGAAACAATAGGGGTGAGGTAGTAGGGGGGTAGGGGTTTAACCCTTGCAGTCCGGTGCCCGTGACAACTCCCTCCTTTCAGTTTGGCAGAGCCGGCTAGACTCTGCTGAAGGGTTTGTAAATAATGGGAAGGGGGTGCAGGGGAGCTTTCTTGTGGTCACCGGTTTTTCCTACCTTTTGGCATACTTCACATGTTCTACAATATTCCTTAATTTCTGTTCTGATTCCAGGGCAGTAATAGATCTAATCTAGGCGGCGATGGGTTCGGGTCTTCCCTAAGTGCCCGGCTAGGGGAATGTCATGTCCTATTCCTAGCAGGTCGGACCGGAATTTCTCCGGTACAACTAGCTGTCGTTTAGGCACCTAATCATTCCATCTCTTGGAGATCCGGTACAGGAGCCCTCCCACCCACTGGAAGTGCACCTCACCGGGTCCTTGGGGGTTGGACCCTACTTGGTCTCTGTATGGGGCTAGGCTCAGGTCACTCAGGGTGGCTTGGGCGAAGTCGGACGGGGATGCCCAGGGAAGTTGGTCAGGGGGAATAATAGGCTGGTCGGGCAGTAGGTCTGGGGTTGGAGGCTGAGGTAAGGGGGTAGTCAGGACGGTTCGTCTGGGATGGGTAGAGGCTGGGAAGGAGGTTGGGATGGGGGACGAGAGGTAGTCGGGGAAACTGGTCTTACCTGTGGTCCCAGTCCTGGAGAAATGCCTTGCTGTCGGGTGACAACTGCAGCCATGTCCGGGAGAGTATCTCCCACAAAGGCGGAGACAAGGTGGCCGAGGTCATTGCCTAAAAGCACCTCGGCCGGCAACTTCCTCATAATGCCCACCTGCACCCCAGATCAAATAGACTTGTGCTACGGGAGCCTGAACAACAGCCCCGCCAGCCACTCAGATACCGATGATTTTCCCTGAGCGGCTGGAGTTGGGTGCCAGGTGAGGCTGGATCAAGGTGAGAGTAGCACCAGTGTCCCTTAATCCCCGGGCAGCCTGTCCGTTGACCAAAACTTCCTGGCAATGATGCTGGCGATTGTCTGCGGATGCTGTTTCCACCTCCTGCAGGACCCCAATCTCCTCACTAACCCATTCGACAGAAGGGTCGGGGTGGTCCTCATAAGTTGTCATATTCCAGACACTGTATCTTTAAATCAAGTATAACACATCTTGCTGTTTATTTAAGCATAACATCACATGACCATTATGCCTATTTAAGCACGCCTCTCTAAT
Source organism: Bombina variegata variegata (assembly GCA_905336975.1). Taxonomy (NCBI): domain Eukaryota; kingdom Metazoa; phylum Chordata; class Amphibia; order Anura; family Bombinatoridae; genus Bombina; species Bombina variegata. The sequence continues at coordinate 4,035 of CAJPDP010054979.1, forward strand.
TCAACATTGCTAGGTAATTTGAACATGTTGAGGAGATGTTTTCCTGAGCCAAGAATCTATGTGTACAAGACCAAGTGATTTCACTAAATCGGCATCTGCCTATATTCTTTTGTTTCACAGATTACGAATATACAGCAGCAGAGCTCAAGCAAGGACTCAGCGTGTGAACCCGAGCTCAGTGTCTGACGTCATCACTCTCCGGTGTTTGTCTCTCAGCTCCTCTCTTCTGCCCTATTTATTCAATCACCTCCGGACAGCTTCAATTACTAATACAGTAAGGAACAACTGATCTGCAGCCCTGCAAGATTACGGTACCGTACATCTCACTAATTATTGTATTAACGGAGACTGTGATAATTTCTGCTTCAGAGACTGCATACGCTTACTAAACAAATTCACAGCTTACATGCTACTGCTGTTTCATTAGCTCTAATATCTACTTCTTCCTACAAAAGTTAATCACGCTGCTACTGTTTCCAAAAGCTTATTAAATCTCTCTGCTGGTTCTTTAGATTAACACAGACTTTATTATTTCCACATTAACTAACTAGAGAATTGTAACAGAAGTTATTGAACTTTGGATGTCTTAAAGGGAGACTAACTTTATTGTCACAGTTGTATTCTTGATATATATAAAACTCATTTCCTGGGAATAAGGCATTTCACAATATTATTGATATTTAATTTAATCTTCATTTTCATTGGAGAGTTCTTGCACATTCAGTGTATATTCTCTGGAATCTGAAATATGTGCTTATCTCCTACAACTTAATCAAGTTGTATTTTCTTTTCACCTAATAGGTCACCCTCAGTCTATGAGCATAACAGGGTTCCTAGTTTAACAAGGTTCCCGAGGTTTGGTGTGAGACTGAGTGGAGTAGATATAACTGGGTTCTCATTCATTTCTATTAAACATCCTCACATATTACCTAGCCAAATAAAAATAAGTAAACCCACTTATATCTATAATGGATGTTACAGAATTAACTAATCGTGTTGGAACCCTTTCCCAGAATATGGATTTAATGATCCAGGGTCTCAGGGACCTACAAGCAGAAAATGAGCAATTACGTAAATATGTTAGAGAACATGTACCTGCTCAAACAACTCCTACACTTCCTGTACTACCTGAACCTCAAATATGTCCACCTGAAAAATTCTCTGGTGATAGGACTCAGTTTCGGGACTTTAAAAACTCATGTACATTACTTTTCACATTAAAACCCAGAACTTATCCTACTGAAAAGGTTAAGGTATTAACTGTAATATCTTATCTCACTGGTGAAGCTAAGGCTTGGGCAAATGCATATTATGAAAAAGAAGACCCCATCTTAAATTCTTTAGATTCCTTTTTCAATGCTATGGCTATGCTATATGAAGATCATGATAAACAAGCATCAGCAGAAATATCTATCAGGAATTTAAAACAAGGAAGACGCCCAGTTGAGGAGTATATTACAGATTTCAAAAGATGGAAACCTGATACTCAGTGGAATAATCCAGCTCTGATGAATCAATTCCGTATTAGTCTTTCAGATTGTTTAAAAGATGAATTGGCTCGTGTAGTAATTCCTAAGGATTTAGAAAATCTAATGACTTCATCAATTTCCATTGATCGTCGTTTGAGGGAGAGGAAGATTGAAAAAGGATCATCAGAAACATCTATCAAGAAACCCTACTTCTCTCACTCCATTTCTACAGCTAGAACACCTGATGAGCCTACGGAGATTGGGTTTGTCAAAGGACCACTCAAACCCGAAGAAAAGGCTAGACGTAGACAACATAACCTATGTTTATATTGTGCTGCCAAAGATCATGGGGTAAAGGATTGTCCAATTTTGCTCAGGTCTAAAAAGGGTAAGCAAGAGATATCTCATTTTAATGAGACTGTTATAAAAAACTCATCTCATTTTACTCTTTCTGTTTGTCTACAGTGGGATCTCCATCAACTTAACACCCAGGTGGTAATAGACTCAGGAGCAACTAACAATTTCATTCATTTTTCTTTTGTTGAAATTCACAAGATTCCTATAATAAAGAAATTAATTTCACTACCTATACGAGTTGTTGATGGTTCTTTCATTAATTCAGGTCCAGTCACTCATCATACTGTTCCTATACTTTTATCATTCCCATCTGGTCACTCAGAATTGTGTACTTTTGAGGTTATTCATTCTCCTTTATATCCTATAATCTTAGGACTTTCATGGTTAAAGAAACACCAGCCGACTATCTTATGGAATAGTGATTCTATATCCTTTGATTCACCATACTGTAACACACACTGTTTACAAACACAGACTCTCTTAAAGGTTGATACATTAAACATACCTACAGATTATTTGGACTATAGTGATGTCTTTGACAAGATAGAAGCTCAATCACTACCTCCTCACAGACCATATGACTGTCCTATTGATTTAAAACCAGACAGTAAAATTCCATATGGACGTATATATCCACTTTCAGAACCCGAACTCATTCATCTCAAAGAATACCTTAAAGAAAATCTTAAAAAAGGTTTCATTCGCCCTTCTACTTCTCCAGCTGGCGCAGGTATTTTCTTTGTGAAGAATAAGGATGACAGTCTTAGGCCTATAATAGATTATAGACAATTGAACAACTGCACAATAAAAAATAGATATCCCCTACCTCTTATACCAGAGCTTATCGAAAGGTTACAAGGAGCTACTATCTTTACTAAACTTGATTTGAGAGGTGCTTATAATTTAATTAGAATTCGCAAAGGGGATGAATGGCTCACTGCCTTTCGTACTAGGTATGGACTCTATGAAAATTGTGTTATGCCATTTGGTTTGTGCAATGCACCTGCAACTTTTCAGTTTTTTATTAATGATGTTTTCAGAGACCTACTAGACACATACATTGTCATTTATTTAGACGATATTCTCATTTATTCGAATTCTAAAGAGGACCACATAAAACATGTCAGAACAGTGCTATCTCGGTTACGGCAAAATAATTTATACGCAAAGCCAGAGAAATGTATATTCAATTCTGATTCCATCTCATTCCTTGGATATCATATTTCACCTAAAGGTATTTCAATGGAGGATAATAAGGTGCAAGCCATCACCAAATGGCCTATTCCAAAATCTAAGAAAGAGCTCCAGAGGTTTTTAGGATTCTCGAATTTTTATAGAAAATTCATCAAGGGATTTTCAACCATTGCTAAACCTCTTACAATGCTTACTCAAAAGAATTATAAATACCATTGGATTCCGCTGGCTGATAATGCTTTCAATTCTCTTAAACAAAGTTTTACTACTGCCCCTATCCTAAAATTCCCAGATCCATCAAAACAATATATATTAGAAGTTGATGCCTCTGAATTTGCTATTGGAGCTATATTATCTCAAAGAGATTCCTCTACTAACATTCTTCATCCTGTCTCTTATTATTCCAGAGTTATGAATTCTGCAGAAATTAATTACCCAATTGGGGAAAAGGAACTTCTTGCCATCAAGGCTGCATTAGAATTCTGGAGACATCTATTAGAAGGGGCCAGGTTTCCTATCATCATATATACAGATCATCGTAATCTACAATATCTAAAAACCAATAAAAATCTTTCTTCCAGACAAGTAAGATGGAGCTTATTTTTCACTAGATTTGATTTTTTAATCACTTACAGACCGGGTGTAAGGAATACTAAGGCGGATGCTTTATCCAGATATCCAACTCCATTGAGTCTTCTGAACCAGATTCTATCATACCATCAGAGAAATTCATTGGTCTTTTAGTGGAGAAAACAACATTTTTTAAGAATCAACAACGAAATGATCCATTGATCAATGACTCCAGGATTCATAAAGACAAAGATGGATTTTTCTACCATGGTCGTGCACTGTATGTTCCAGAATCTCTTAGGGGAGATATATTAGCTATGGCACATTATAGTCCAATCTCAGGTCACCCTGGTTTCAAAAAGACTCTTCATTTAATTCAAAGAGATTTCTGGTGGCCACATATGAATAAATCAGTTAAGCAATATATTCAAAGTTGTGTCATTTGTACTAAATGTAAACCTCAAAGAATTCATCCTTATGGCTTACTGTTTTCTCTTCCAATTGCAGATAGACCTTGGCAAGATATTGCTATGGACTTTATTGTCGAACTACCTCCTTCCTCTAATAACACAGTTATTATGGTAGTCATGGATCTTTTCTCTAAAATGGCACATTTTATACCAGTCCATACTTTGCCAACTGCTTCTGAGACTGCTGAATTATTCATCAAACATATTGTCAGATTACATGGGTTACCTAATTCCATTACAACAGATAGGGGTACGCAATTTACTTCCAGATTCTGGTCACAACTTTGTTCCAGTTTACAGATTGACCGACGTTTGACTTCAGCTTAACATCCACAAACAAACGGACAAACTGAAAGGACTAACCAAACCTTAGAGCAATATCTACGCTGCTACTGTTCTCTTCAACAAGACAACTGGACTTCTCTACTATCTACCGCTGAATTCTCCTACAATAATACCATTAATTCATCTACTAATTCAACTCCATTTTTCATTAATTATGGGTATCACCCTTCCTACCATCTATTACAAAGATCTGAAAGTGCTTGTCCTTTGGTGAATGATACAGTGAATAAGATTGCTAAAGGTTTTACTCAACTTAAACAAATTCTACAACAAGCTCAAGTAAAACAAAAATATTATTATGATCTTAGGAGGACAAAACCACCCGAGTATAAGATAGGAGACTTAGTCTGGCTATCTTCTAAACACTTGAAACTTCACATTCCCAGTAAAAAGCGTGGTTCTTTGTTTATTGGACCTTATAAGATTATTAGGATTATTAATTCTACAACTTCCATCCACCTTCAAGATACATCCGACATTTCATGTTTCGCTTTTAAAATCTTACTTTCCAGTCAGAGATTTTGCCCAGACTAGTCATGATCCAACTTTGATTCATGATGATGTAACATATGAAGTTGAGTCTATCCTAAATTCAAGATTTTACAAGAATTCTCTCCAATATCTAGTTCGATGGAAAGGTTATACACCTGAAGAGGATTCTTGGGAACCATCTATAAATTTATCAGCTTAAAAGTTGGTGTCATTATTTCATCGTAGATTTCCAGACCGTCCTAAACCCTGATCCGCAGAGCTGATCGTTAAGGGGGATGTTCTGTCATATTCCAGACACTGTATCTTTAAATCAAGTATAACACATCTTGCTGTTTCTTTAAGCATAACATCACATGACCATTATGCCTATTTAAGCATGCCTCTCTAATTCAACATTGCTAGGTAATTCGAACATGTTGAGGAGATGTTTTCCTGAGCCAAGAATCTATGCGTACAAGACCAAGTGATTTCACTAAATCGGCATCTGCCTATATTCTTTTGTTTCACAGATTACGAATATACAGCAGCAGAGCTCAAGCAAGGACTCAGCGTGTGAACCCGAGCTCGGCGTCTGACGTCATCACTCTCCGGTGTTTGTCTCTCAGCTCCTCTCTTCTGCCGCACTTATTCAATCACCTCCGGACAGCTTCAATTACTAATACAGTAAGGAACAACTGATCTGCAGCCCTGCAAGATTACGATACCGTAATTATTGTATTAACGGAGACTGTGATAATTTCTGCTTCAGAGACTGCATACGCTTACTAAACAAATTCACAGCTTACACGCTACTGCTGTTTCATTAGCTCTAATATCTACTTCTTCTTACAAAAGTTAATCACGCTGCTACTGTTTCCAAAAGCTTATTAAATCTCTCTGCTGGTTCTTTAGATTAACAAAGACTTTATTATTTCCACATTAACTAATTAAAGAATTGTAACAGAAGTTATTGAACTTTGGATTTCTTAAAGGGGGACTAACTTTATTGCCACAGTTGTATTCTTGATATATATAAAACTCATTTCCTGGGAATAAGGCATTTCACAATATTATTGACATTTAATTTAATCTTCATTTTCATTGGAGAGTTCTTGCACATTCAGTGTATATTCTCTGGAATCTGAAATATGTGCTTATCTCCTACAACTTAATCAAGTTGTATTTTCTTTTGACCTAATAGGTCACCCTCAGTCTATGAGCATAACAGGGTTCCTAGTTTAACAAGGTTCCCAAGGTTTGGTGTGAGACTGAGTGGAGTAGATATAACTGGGTTCTCATTCATTTCTATTAAACATCCTAACATAAGTGTAGTGGACGGCCGCTTGGTATCCTGGGGCTGTAGCTCGAGCCTTGGCTGCAGGTGTGGAGAGGCAGCGGTTGTCTTGTGCGGGCAGTGGTATCGGAGGTGTCCCACCTGTCCGCATTCAAAACACTTGCAGGAGTCTTTGAGTCCGACCTGGGAAGCAGGGATCGGAACGGGGTTGCGTTTGTCAGGTAGGAACTGGGGCCCGC
>CAJPDP010055031.1:0-11340 GCA_905336975.1 Bombina variegata variegata
GAAAAGTGAGCGTTCGACCCTTACCTAGATCACTCTAAATACCGGCGGTAGCCTAAAACCAGCGTTAGGAGCCTCTAACGCTGGTTTTCACGGCTACCGCCGAACTCCAAATCTAGGTCTTTGTTTTTTATGGGTTTCATATTTAATTAAACCATTTCTTAACTATTTCTGCACTGTCTCTTTAATTCATACAGTTAGAAATATATGCTAGAAAATGCACAATTTAATCCAAATTTAATCCCAATTGGGGTCCATTCTGCCATTATTGTGCAGCAAGCGTTTTCTTTTTCTTAGAACACCTTGCAGAATGTTGTATGTTTGGTGGCCATGACATAAGAGAATGCTGTATATGAGAGGATTCCATTTAGGAACCGAGTGCAAGTAGACAAGATGTTACAAGTATGAGGACCATAATAAGTAATATGGATATAAATGCTGCATCATTGTATGTAAACTGAATCATAAAATGAAGCTGAATGTATTTAATAAATTGAATTTGATTAAAAAAGTATTCTGATTTAAATACATATATGCAAATAAAATCCTGCTGTGTAATTTGACAGCAGTAGGTTGAGCGTGATTCTACTACGTCAAGAAAGAGCTATAAAAGTAGACAGATTGCCCTCTAAGCTTTACTTTATTGGATATTGTAATTGACATATAGTTGTCATTTATAATCATCTGTCCATTCCTGTGAGTTGGGAGCAGTAAAGTTAATTGTGGCTGCTCATTTGCATTAATCTCACCTCTGAAGGGTACTGTAACCCATTAATATCATGTCATGATGAATTATCACAAATAACACTGAGCATATTGATTAATGATCTCTGAGATTTGTATCTCACTAAAACATTTTGTTAGCGCTTTAAACTTTTAAGCTGGCAGTGTGTATACACAAGAGATAGTTACAGATCAGAGGAGATGGGCAAGTTAAGGGTGGCATTTTCAGGCTACAACATCTTACTTGCATTAAAATGTGGGTCAGAGAATGACTCTTGGCTTCCCTCGAGATCATACTGGTGAGCTTGGAGAAGCCTGAGTGGCTCTTTGCCATGGCACATTAAAGATGCAGTCTCACGGAGCAACATGCATTTGGCTCTCTGCACTTAGACACGCAGAGGAATCTAGTAACTCACAAATTTCACTTAAAATATTATATACTACCTAACATAATATTTAAAGGAACGTTGTATCTTATCACTTGCTCAAACTGTACTGCGTGACCTATTGAGTGTAACTAATGCATTTTAAATCAGAATTAACCCATTCAAAGCCCAAATAGAAATTATATTTTACTGTACTAGGTCTCATAACAAAGTGCACTTAAGCTAATTTTATTTCTTCTATATAAACTATATAATATAGTTGTTTTCTTTAACTGCACCACTTTAAAATATTATACACAAAAAAAATGTGCCATGATTGTAAGATTAGCAATAATTATCTTACATATATGTTTTATATGAATAGGATTTAGTAAAAAAAAACATTTCCTTTTAAAATTAAAGGTATAGTAAATACCAAAAATGTTATTGTGTAAAAAGATAGATAATCCCTTTATTACCTATTCCCAATCCCCAGGTTTGCATAACCAACACAGTTATGTTAATACACTTTGTATCTATGTGATTACCTTGTATCTAAACCTCTGCAGACTGCCCCTTATCTCAGTTCTTTTGACAGACTTGCATTTCAGGCAATTAGTGCTGACTCTTAAAGTGCCATAAAACAGGTTGAGATCTGTGCATATCCTAAAAGGGCTAATTAATTAAAAATAGTTTGCATAAAAAATGTTTTAAAAATTGCTGGCAAGTATTTTAAAATAATTTCCAAAAATAAGCAAAAATACTTACATAGCTATGCTGTCTGGAGCAATGTGCTCAACCCCCTTATCATTGTATTTCAACTGAGTTCACAACTTCTAGGCATGCTCCAGCAGATAAACCCTATTCATTTTTGCCTTCTACCAAAACAACAATTGATATAGATACAGGGAGTTAGAAATTTACAATTAGAAAACTTAAATGAAAGGGTTAATGGCGAGGCACTGCAGTAATAAATTTGCAGGTAAAGTAATAAAAGTACATATTATTATATTTTGTCTCTATCCCAACTTGTTTTATGCCCCTTTAAATAACTCCACCGGCGTTAGCACAATGTTATCTATATGGCACACATGAACTAAAGCTCTCTAGCTGTGAAAAACTTTCAAATACACTGAGATAAGAGGCGGCCTTAAATTGCTTAGAAATGAGCATATGAGCCTACCTAGATTTAGCTTTCAACAAAGAATACCAAGAGAAGAAAGCAAATGTAATGATAAAAGTAAATTGGAATGTTGTTTAAAATGACATGCCCTATCTGAATCAAGAGTTTAATTTGGACTTTACCGTCCCCTTAAACTAGTTGGATAAACATCTTACATACCAAGAAAATTACTGACTAGTTTCTGTTATTTTACTAAAAAAGTCGATTTCTTTAGTACAGAAATAAATTGTGAATTTTCTTTTTTTTTTCTTCAAAAAATGCTTTATTGAAAATTGTATAAACAATAAAAGAAATTTTACAAATGGTATAGAGTCTCTGTCATTTAATAGTCACAAGACTGTATAGGTCTATAGGTCTTCTTTTACATATAGGTTGAGATAGCCATGATGGTCATCAATGTGAGTTGATATTTGTATTTTATTGCCTTTTCAATTTTATTTTAATGGATAGCCAGAAGTTTTGTGCAATGGGGCAGGTCCACCATATGTGTGTGGGGTTACCTTCTGATTTGCAGCCTCTCCAGCACACTGAGGGGAGCGCTGGAAGGATGATATGTAAACAGGCCGGTGTATAATACCACCTATATAGGAATTTTGCATTCATATCCATGATATATATATATATATATATATATATATATATATATATATAGGAGGAGGATTTGGCCATGGATGAGAAAATTTTGAGCCATTCTTTATTAGAGAGGTGCTTATCTATTTCTGTCTCCCATTTATGTACATATGAGGGAAGTGAAGTGCTGTAAGTTTGCATGAGTAGCTGGTATGTGAATGAGAGAAGGCCTTTATTTAAAATGTCTTGAGAACATATGTTTATTAAAGCTGGTTAAAGAGCGTGAAATCTGGGGTCTGTTGGGGTGTTTCGTGAGGAAGTCAGTGAGTTGGTTATATCTGAACCAGTTTTCATATATGTTGCCTAAGAGGGCGGCAATTTACGGTTGAGGTTTGGGTTTCCCGTTTAGCATGAGTGTGTTGATAGGGATGGATTTAGTCATGTGGGGGGTTAGGGTTGTCTGTGTGGGCTGCTGAAAGGGTAGATTTGGATTTTCTATGAGAGGGGTCAGTGGAGTGGTAATTGTTGAAATATGGTGGAATTGTTTGATGTATGTATCCCATTGTTTGAAAGTTTCAGAAATAATAATTGGGACATGTTTCGGTAGATTCCTTTTGTGTTGAGGTAACCAACATTTACTTCCTAAATGGAAGGTATTGATTAATTGATGTTCTAATAGAACCCATTCTTTGTGTATTGAGTGTTTACATCAATTAATAATCCTAGCAAGAAAAGTGGCTAGTCTATAGTATATTAGGTTTGGAATTCCCAATCCACCAAGTTCTTTGGGATGGTAAAGCATAGCCGTGGCGATATGGGGTCGTTTGTGTTGCCAGATGTATGAGATAATAGATTTTTGGAGATTGTGGATTAGTGATTTTGGTATTGGGATGGGAAGGGATTGGAAGAGATAAAACAATTTGGAGAGGAGAATCATGTTAACAGCTTTGATTTTGCCTAGCCATGAAATCGGTTTGTTGCTCCAGGAATGTAGAAGGGAGTGTGTTGTGGTGAAAATGGCTTTAAAGTTTGAGTGTAGTAACGTGTTCATATATGGGGATATGTGGATTCCTAAATATTTGAAGGAGTGTAGTTGGGTACGGAAGTGTACAATATTTTGAATTGTTCTAAGGTCAGCATCATTTAGTCCAATGGGCAACAGTTCAGATTTGGTAATGTAGATCTTAAAATTAGAAAAGGTGCCGTAGGTTTCAAGCGTTTGAAGGAGGGGGAGATTGATAAAACTGGTTGTGTGAGTGTGAGGAAGAGATTGTCTGCGTATAGAGTAGCTTTATATTTATATTGGGCGAATTTGAAGCCATGGATATTAGTATTGTTTCTAATGTAGGAAGCCAGGACTTCCATGGCAAGGACAAATAGTATGGGAGAGAGGGGGCAACCTTGTCTGGTGCCATTGGAAATATCGAAGGGATGGGATAGGGTGTATTGTTATACAGGGAGAAGATTTTGCCTATGAAGGTTTGATCAAAGCCAAACTTTTGGAGGGTAGTTTGCAGAAATAGCCAATCTAGCCGATCAAAGGCTTTTTCTGCATCCATGGATATGAACACAGAGGGGATTTTGGCGTATTCCATAAGGTGAAGAATTTTGATGGTGTTGTCTCTGTGTGGGGTGAAACCTGCTTGATTCAGATGGACTATTGTCGGTAAGATAGTGTTGATGCAGGAAGCTAATATTTTGGTGTATAGTTTGATGTCTGTCTTTAGAAGAGATATTGGGCGAAAATTTGCGGGTGTAGTTGGTGGTTTGCCTGGCTTAGGGATGACAACTACTTGTGCTTCTAGCATACATTGCGGAAAGGAGTTGTTATCGGCCCCTTCATTGAAGAGTTGGGTTAGGTATAGTGTGAGGAGAGGGGAAAATACCTGATAGTATTTTCCTGATAGACCGTCAGGACCTGGGCTTTTCCCGTTATTGAGTGATTTAATAGCCACAAGTAGTTCCTGTTGGGAAATGGGTCTATTAAGGTGTTGGATCTGATCAGATGTTAAGGTGGGTAGTTGGGTCTGGGTGATATAGGTTTTCATATTTGGTAGAGGGTTCTGTGGTGATACGTTTTTTGGAATATTGTAAAGAGATGAATAGTATTCATGAAAGGATTGCAGAATGTCTTTCGTTGTTTTGAGAGTATTTGGAGAGGTGGGGTGTTGAATTTTGTATATGTGTGATTTTAGTCTTTTTTTCCAGAGCTCTGTCTAAGAGTTTGCCTGATCTTTTGCTTTTGTAAAAGAACATGCTGTTTGTTTTAGAGTGTAACGTTTGATATTCTATCTGTAAATAACTGTCTAATGCATGTTGGGCTGTTTGTAGTTCTGCGGATAAAAGGGGATCAGTTGGAGATAATTTATGAGCTAGGTCTAGACCAAGGTTCTTCAAACCATGGGTCGGGACCCAGTGCTGGTTCGCAACACCATAATTACTGGGTCGCGACTTGTGTGTGTGTGTTGTAGGAGAGTCTTTGGTATGTGCGTGTGGTGTATGAGAGTGTGTGTGTGGTGGGGTTGTATAAGAGTGTGTGTGTGGTGTATGTTGTATGAGAGTGTATGTGTGGTGTGTTGTATAAGAGTATGTGTATACGAGAATGTGTTTGAGTTGTATTAGAGTGTGTGGTATGTGTGTGTATGGGGGTATGTTATATGAGAGTGTGAAGTGTGTGTTGTATGAGAGTGTATGTGGTGGGTGTGTTGTGTTGTGTTAGAGTATGTTGTATGAGAGTGTATGTGTGGTGTGTTGTATAAGAGTGTGTGTGTGTATACAAGAGTGTGTGTGGACTTCCGGCGAGAGGCGGGGCGAGCAGAACTTCTGCACCTTCACGCCTCTGCATTGAGCTACATCGTGGGCGCAGATATCCTTGGCCATGGAGTTCCAAAGGCCCGGATTAATAGACCGCACTGTGGGCGCCCTGAGGTCCCTGCAAAGAAGGCTCCCTTGTAGGAGCAGCATCATTCCCGGATCAAGCAAGGCAAGCAAGCTAACATGTGGCTCGTGAGTTCAGCGGTACTTAGCTGGTAACCAGAGGAGCCATTACAAGCCGCACAGACGATTGGAGATCCCTGAGCTGATAGGGACACAGCTGTGGGCCTATCTATACACACTGTATATTCAAGACACAGGCCACGGAGGAATAGGTCGTAGCTCAGCCTGAAATACAAGAAGCTATATGTGGAGAGCTGATGGTCCCGTACTAACGGATAGTGGTATCCACTAAAGGTACTCTGTGTGTGAGAGTGGGCACTTGGTTGCAGAAAATTGGCTGTGACTATCTTTCTTGCCAGGGAAGCGTAGCTGGGCTTAAGCTGAATTGTGTATGATATCAGCGGTGCTTATTATCTCAGGCTGAGTGAGCTGGTGTGCTTGACCTGCAAGTCATAATGTTAACTTGGTTACGATGACCAGTTGAACCCCGGTATTTAAATGGAAGGTTGTTTCCCTACAATCAATGTACTGTCATTTCGCACTCTCTTGCTTTATACATCTGAATGGAATATAATGGAATATTCTGCCTATCCTTGCAACATAATCTCTCACTATAGTCTCCCATAACCCTTCGGGTAGGAGGCGGCAACTCCCATAACCCCAAGGGGTAGGAGTTAATAACTTTGCATTACAGTTCAAGCAAGATCTGAACTACACAATTTGGCATTGGGCTGCTATCCCCCACAACTCTTTGTACAGGTGTTGACACTTTCAGCTACTGGTATACCCCCTGGGGGATAAGAACAAGCTCTCTCATACGCCTGTTGAGGAAGATTGCTATTGTGGAATTTCATCTGTCAGCTAGTGTTTGGTTAACAATAAACTAAATTGTGGACTATTGAGCGATTATACCAAAAAAGAAATATAAGTCCTGTGTCTTTCATGCTTAGGTTAAGCTTAACGTATTGTATTGCAGCTAATAAAGGGTTTAAGTTTTGCTAGAAATATCTGCACATATTTAAAAAAAAAAAAAGTAGTATGTCCTAGGCTGCTGCAGGATTAACAAATTGAAGGGTTTCTGAAATAATTACTCAGTTATTGGTGTATATAGAATATATGTAAAATTCAAGTGAATCTTCACTATAGATAACTAGTAGGATTTATATGGGTGTACATTTATGGTAACACATTGATGGTGTATATTTTTTGCAATAAATTATGGATTTTATTAGGTCTATGAAGTATACTTCGTATTGATCATTATTGGCAATTTCACACAGCATATTTAGCCTATAGGTTAGGTCCAATATTTTCAAGTCAATGTATGACCATCTATTTCTATACAAAGTAATATAGAGCTATGAAATAACTATTCTAAGTACTCTAAGTATTCTAAGCATCTATGAAATATGCTCAGTTTAAACTCATGAGTATCATATAAATTTCCTTGGTGTCTTTTTATATGTACTTACTGGAACATATTATATATTCTATACATGTGTGCTGAGATAACCGCTTGATTTGTGCCTTGTATAAAACGTTTGTAAGAAATAACTGAACTGTTACTATATTGCCTCCAAGAACTATATTGGTCTTCACTTATTGTACTATATTAAGGTGTATTAATATTGCTATCAGTGTAAACTGTGGTTCTTAGAAGGTGTGCCAATAATATTCCATGTTGATTATTTTTCACTAATTGAATATACCATATTCTGCTTATAGCTTAAGTCTAACACCTTTAAACAAGTTTATATTGGATCACCTTGTGATCATTCTGTATTTACTAATATAGACCCAGGTAATAAGTGTTTTAAAGATTCATAAACTTTTTGGGTCCTGAAAGATATAAATGCAAGGTATTAAGTTCTATTTGTTGGGTTAAGTTTAATCGAGTTTTTAAGGTAATAGTAGAGGGAATAGTTAATCTTCCTTCCTATTAAGTGGATTTAACCAAGCTTCTAACTCTGATAAACAGGTGAATATACTTAAGTTTTTTTTGTTTGTTTTTTTTTCACCTGTAAAACACAAGCCACTAGGTTTTTGTAATATTTACACGCACATTAGGCATCCGCCTTAAATTCAGAACAGTGGCCAGCGAATTAACTTTGATGCCCTTCCATACATTCACATGTAACACATATTCTCACTACAACTTAGTCTTTGATAGAGCCATTGCTCTCAATAATACGGATTTAACGATCTTCACTTGTACCCCACAAGATTTTCTTTTTTCTTTTCGTCACTTTTTACACACTTCCACTTCACCTGCAGAGTTAGATTTATGGACAGATTTATGCTTAACAAGACTGTATCGCCCAACATGCCCCCTAAACATAGGGAAAAAAAGGTAGTACCAGCAAGAATGTGGATACTAATATAGATATATCTCAAGATAAAAGTATTTGTAATCCTATAATTAACGATATGGCAGAATTTGCAGCAGAAGTTGCCAAAATTTTAGCCCCTCAATTTGACTCTATAAAGCTTGAAATTAGAAAAGTAGTAGCTAACTTAACTGCAGAAGTTAGACAATTCTCCATAAGAATAGACGAGCTGGAGAATAGAGTATCAGATCTAGAGGATCGATATAATCAACAAGAGCCAGTCCTAGTGTCACAAGGCAAGACAATTGCAGCGCTGCAATTAAAGATCGCTTGAGACGTAATAACTTAAAAATAATAGGTCTCCCGGAAACTCCGGAATTTCAAGATTTAATGACATTTGTCACAGTTACGCTGCCACAAGCTCTGCTTATACCACCCCCAGTTTCTCCCTTCCAAGTAGAAAGGGTCCATAGAATTGGATATGTGAGAGAGAATAGTGGAAACTCCAAACCAAGACCGGTCATATTTAAATTCATCAATTTTCAGGATAAATTATTATTTCTAAAACATTACAGGAAATTTAATCCTTTCCTAATTGACCTTCACAGAGTTTTAATATTTCAGGATTTCTCAACAGAAACATTAGCTAAAAGAAGAGAAATGTCCCCTTATTATGCCAGGCTCATGAAATCTAATTATAATGTTAAATTGATTTATCCAGCTAAACTAATAGCTTTGAAAAATGGGATCTCTTATACTCTGAATAATGTTCAGGAGGCAGAATCTTTTTGTAGAGAATACGGTATAAGCTAATCTGCCAATAGTTTTCGCAAATCACATTACTAATACTTAAATATGATTTTGGGAATGGAGGATGTACAGAATTGGTGTATCGATGGAAGTTTTTTTTTGTGTCTTTTCCCTTTTTTTTTTTTCTCTTCTTTTTCCCGTCTCTCTCTCCCCCTCCTCCCTCTCCGCCCACCCTTTTTTTTATATAGCTTAGGATGACTATACCTGCCATAAATTTAATTTCCTGGCATTTTGGAGGAATAACCTCTCCGATTAAAAGGAAATCAATAATTAAACATTTAGGGGCATCTAAACCTGATAGTTTTACTACAGGAAATCCATCGGAAATCAACTGAAATCTCTAAGCTCAAAGTAAAATGGGTGGGAGAGGTTATAGCCACCGCTTATGAGTCCAGGAAGAGAGGTGTCGCTGTTCTATTCAATAAAAAATTGGATTACCATATTGAGCATACAGAATTAGACCCGGAAGGGCGATTTTTAATTATAGAAGTAATCGTTAATAAAAAACTATATATTTTGTGTAATTTATATGGTCCCAATAATGTGGATCATGAGTTTTGGAGGAAACTTACAGTAAAATTACATGGATACATAGGGCAAAACCTAATTGTAGCAGGTGATTTTAATTTAATTGCAGACGCGATATTGGATAGATCTAACAAAAACACGGTATTTATTAGAGATAGGAAAATACGAATCTTACAAAAATTTATTTTTCAATTAGGTTTAATTGACATTTGGAGAGTACAAAATCCTGACACCCAGACATATACCTGCATATCTAAAGCACATCACTCGTTAGCTAGGATAGATTATTTTCTTATATCTGAGCCTTTACTTAATCTATCATGGGAAGCGGGTATAGGTGATATCTTAATCTCAGATCACGCCGCCATATTGTTAAAATGTAACTCTAATTTGATTGGATCAAATAATAATTATATATATTTCCCGAAGCATCTAATTAATAATGTTAATTTTCAAAAATGGCTAAATAACAGATTTTTAGAATTTTATAATAACAATGCGGGTTATCTCGATAAAGCAGAAGTCTTCTGGGAGACGGCCAAAGTGGTCTTGCGAGGTGAGATTAAATCCTATATGTGTCATCAAAGGAAAAAATATAATCGGGTTAAAATTCAGTTAGCTAATCAAGTTAAAAATGCCTATAGAGGCTATATAAATAATCTGAATAGTTTCCGCTGGGGCTTATATGTCAAGTCAAAAGCAGCACGAGACATGCAACTTAAACAGGATACTATCCAAGAAAATCTTAGAATCAAAGCTATTTATGGAGGGCATGCGGGGAGATCAGCTAAGTTCCTATCTAGAATTACTAAGTCCGTCTCCAAAAACGCTATCCCGGCAATTAAACATGGTATATGGATCGATTTACTCAACAAAAGGATATTGAAAAATTATTCTTTGACTATTTTAGTAATTTATATACAGTGAAAATCCTAATTTAAGTAATAAGAAGGAATTCTGGGATAAGATTAAGACCCCTAGACTCTCATGTGAGATAATGGCGTAAATTAATTCTCCGATTACAGAAAATGAGATACTATTAGCTATTAAAAATGCCAAATTAAATAAAGCTGCGGGGCCTGATGCCCTTCCTATAGAATTCTATAGAATATTGCAAACTCAGATTATACCGATATTGAACAAATTATTTAATTATTATTATTCTATCAGGATTTATGCCTGGTAGAAATCCTGTAAAAAATACAAGGAAAGTCTTGGTGCTCCTGGACTTTTTTTGGAATAAATACAGGACATCTAGACATGATCTGTTATTAGATAAGGCTATTTTAACTGTCGATGCTGAGAAGGCCTTCGACCGGATAGCCTGGGATCACTTGTTCTCTTCTCTCGAACAATTCGGGATGTCAGGGCATTTTAATAAGTTTATTCGATTAATTTACAACGCTTCCTCATCAGCAATTATTATTAACAACATGATCTCTAAACGGTTCACCCTTAAAAGAGGGACTCGTCAGGGATGCCCTCTCTCCCCTTTATTATTTAATATTTCTTTGGAACCCTTAGCACTACTCTTCCGGCAAGAACTTGAGGGTATTACACTAGCTGATCATAAATTAGTCCTCTTATTATATGCGGATGACCTCTTATTATTTTTGTCTGATCTGCAAAATACTTTGAAAATATTACAGCATATCCTTTTTAAGTTCGGATCAATCTCAGGTTACAAGATTAATTTATCGAAATCGGAACTTCTGTGGATAGACAAAAGACCAGTAACTAGAATTAACCACCCATTTTTGGAAGTAACTCAAATTTCTTACCTGGGCCTTAAATTGACTAACAACCCAGACGATTGGTATAAATTGAACTTTACACCCTGTCTAGAGAAGGGTAAAAAAAAACTTGAGGATTGGGCCTTTTTACCTATTTCTCTGTCAGC